>CAUYQU010040193.1:0-187156 GCA_963574635.1 Cheracebus regulus | reverse complement strand
GGGGGGGGTGGGTGGGTGTGGGGGGTGTGGGTGTGTGTGGGGTGGGTGTGTGTTGTTTGTTGGTGTGTTGTTTTTGTGTTTGGGGTGTGGGGGTGTTTTGTTTGTTGTGGGGGTGGGTGTTGTGTTTGTGGGGGTGTGTGTGGTGGGGGTGTGTGGTGTGGGGGGGTGTGGTTTGATGTGTGGGTGTGTGTGTGGTGTGTGGGTGTGTGTGTGGTGTGTGGGTGTGTCTGGTGTGTGAGCGTGTCTGGTGTGTGGGTGTGTGGTGTGTCGGTGTGTGGTTGTGTGTGTGGGTGTATGGGTGTGTGGTGTGTGGATGTGTGGTGTGTGGGCATGTGTGCCCTGCAATGAGATGGCATCCTGGCCAGCGCTAGTTCCCTCCTTGTTTCCTGAGCAGCTGGGATGGGCTCTGGCCACCCGTGACTCGGAACTGAAAAAAGTGAGGAAACAATGATCTTACTTGTTTGACAAATCTGTCTTAAGTGTATGTACAGCTTAAATGTATTTCAATGTCTAACAGTAGAAGTATTTTAATATTTATTTAGAAGTTTGGTGGTGTTTTTGTGACCAGAAATATGCCTTAGGAACTTAACTCTTGTTTATATCCATTAGCCTTTGGGGAAATTGTTTTTCATCTTATGCTGTTTCCCTCAAAGTCATGGTTTCCAAGAACCTACCGACAACCTTAAGTGAGGCCTTGCTGCACGGAGGGGCCACTTGGGACTCACATAGGTGTTTGGCTACCAGGGCTCTGGGGGTCCTGAAATGGACCCCTTCAGAGAGCTGCCTGGGCTGTGTTCCCCCAGTGCACAGGGGTGGGTGTGGGTTGGCATGTCACAGGTCACTGCACCACCCACCACCTCCCCTGAGTAGCACTTCCCAGAACACCAGGACACACTGCCAGTTGGGAACGGTGATGCTGGTTTCCAGGAGAGCAATGGGGGTGGGAGAGGAAGCATGCCCACCTGCCTCCCATACCCGATCTGGGCCCAGATAACATGGCCCTGAAGTGCTCCACGCCCCATACCTCTCTGCTGGGGGCTCCACCCACAGCCCTTCTGCTAAGATGGTCTCGGGCCTAGCCAGGACCTTGCTGGCCCATTTGCTCATTCAGTCATGTAAGAGATGTCTGTTGCATGCTTACTATGTGCTGAGGCTGGAGTATCCAGCTGACCCCACAGACACGGTACCACTATCATGGGGCTTACACTGAAACAAGGAAGATGGACAGTTGGAAGATCAAGGGTTTTCCCAGCAAGAATATCTAGGGACCTCTGGGGATGTTCTGAGCCAGCCTTGTGTGGGGTGCGAGGAGGTCCTCCCCACCATGCTCAACTCAAGGCCTCAGTGAGGAGCAGAGCTGGTTTGATGCTGCGGCAGGGAGCCAGGCCTGTCCAGCACGTGTGTACCGATGAGGGAATGCACCAGGCGAGCAGAGCCTTTGAGCACGGCAAGGAGTATACCCTGTCCTCAGCACAGAGAAACCAAGCCTTGCGTAGGGGAGACAGATTCCACATGGGCTGTGGGCAGCCGGCTCAGCCTGTGCTTTGGAGGCTGGCCTGGGTGCAACCTGGTGGGGGCCGGGCCAGCGGCTGCCGGCTCCTGTGGCATCCAGTCTTTTTGCCAAGAGGCCTCTTTAATTCACATTTTCCGCATCGACTTGATGTTTTGAAAATGTTGACCTTTAAGTTCATCAAATGTCACTAATTAAATCGTAAGTCACATCCCATTCAATTAAAAAAGGACAATGGGCTGGTGACTCAGTTCGTGGCCTCTTGGCAGGAGAGAACCTGAAGCACTTGAGCCCAGAGGGAGACATGTGCCTTGTCAGTGATCCCTGTATCCCTGGGGGTGGGCTGCATCTCATTCCTGTGAGAGGCTGGACTGGAGAGAGAGACTGGGTTGGCTGGGGAAGCTGTGACAAGGCTGGAACGCCAGGCCCAGGCAGGTGGACTTAAAACTTAACCCACAAGAAGCAAAGAGCCCTGTTGGAAAGGTGAAGTTTCATCAGGCAGGCCAGAGAGGAGTCAAGGCCATGTAAGCAGTAGTGTTTGACTGGCAAAGAAGCAAATGGCAGAATGTGTGCAGGCAGGGAGTGAATCAGGAGGCTTCCTGGAGGAGGGACACTTGAGGGATGAGTTGGAGCGAGGTCAGTAGAGGTGAAGGGATTCTAGCCAAGGGCTCTGCAGCCCGATGAGAGGCTGGGAGATGGGAAAGAGTGGGGGATACAATGGGCAGGTGAGATGGGGCTGCATGTTCTGCCTCAGGCACTGGGGAGTCCTAGCAGGTTCTTGAGCATGATTGTTGCTTAGGCAGAAAAATAAGATCAAGTGAATATAAAAACTCCCTACAGCTTGGAGGAAGGAGAACTGAAAGTCTATTGGGGTTGGGCACAGTGCCTCATGCCTGTAATCGCAGCACTTTGGGAGGCCGAGGCAGGCAGATCACCTGAGGTCGAGAGTTTGAGACCAGCCTGACCAACATGGAGAAACCCCGTCTCTACTAAAAATACAAAATTAGCCAGGCATGGTGGCATATGCCTGTTATCCCAGCTACTCGGGAGGCTCAGGCAAGAGACCCACTTGAAACCAGGAGGCAGAGGATGTGGTGAGCCGAGACTGTGCCACTGCACTCCAGCCTGGGCAACAAGAGTGAAACTGTCTCAAAAAAAAAAAAAAGTCTATTGGTATGGGTTATAAAGGTTCCCAGAGGCTGTGAGGGAAGGGTTCTCCTCTCTGAGATGACTGCACCTTATTCAGACCTTCATGGAGACAGAAGACAGACTGTGGAGGCCAACCTGAAACTGGATGGTAGCATTGCCCTCCTACCCTGGCACCTCAGTATCCCCATTTATGAGGTGGAGAAACTGTCTTCTGCCTCAGGGTTGTGCGAAACATAATTAAGCCATGCATATAAAATGCCCGAAGTGTGTTGCAGGCATGTAGACAGCATTGAGGTAGTCAAGGGTTGGGGCCCCTGAAAACCCCACAATAAGAAATTCACAGTTGAGGAATTTAAGAGCTTTTTGTAAAAACAGTATTGGGGCCCCAAGGCCACTAGTAGACCTTGGGAACATGATGTTTACTGAAGTTCATTAAAATAGCACAGTAAGGCCGGGTACAGTGGCTAATGCCTATAATCTCAGCACTTTGGGAGGCCGAGGTGGGGGTGGGGTGTGGGAGTGGGTGGTGGTATCATGAGGTCAGGAGATCAAGACCAGCCTGGCCAACATGGTGAAACCCTGTCTACTAAAAATACAAAAATTAGCTGGGTGTAGTGGCACGTGCCTGTGATCACAGCTACTTGGGAAGCTGAGGCAGGAGAATCGCTTGAACCCGGGAGGCAGAAACTGCAATGAGCCGAGATTGTGCCGCTGCACTCCAGCATGGGTGACAGAGAGAGACTCTGTCTAAAAAAATAATAACACAGTAAAGAGACCAGTCACCATGTTTTATGTCTTAAATTAGGAATAAGGGGAACTTCTTTAAGCTTCAGTTTCCTCATTTGTAAAATGGGGCTAGTGACTGCTTCACAGGGCTATTGTGAGGATGAAGTGAATGGGGCTGAGATGCTTGGCATTGGAGGTGCTGGAGTAGGGTCTCAGGTGATATCCCTGGAATGATTCGATTCATTGCCATGCACCATCCTTCCTCACTGGAGGAGTGCGCATTTCTGCTCCAGTAGCTTCAAGGAGATGCTTATAAATATGTGTTCCTTCCTTGCAGGCATGCCTAGGGTAGGAGACTTCTCCTGAGCCTGGGACTCACTGCCTTGTGGGCAGCAATGAACAGTCACAGCCCTGGGCCCACCCTTTGCTGGCTTTGGGACCTTGGTCAGGTCCTTCATCCCTCTAGGACTCAGTTTCCTCCTCTGTAACAGTGGGCTACAAATGGTGCCCCCCACCTGCCCTCAAGCATTGTGTGAGGCCAAAATGAGATAGTGTACCTGAATTGCCTGTAAGGGCTCAGCCATGGCCACTTGGTCATGGATGCCCTCCAGATGGCCCCCTGGACCCTAGGCACCCCTCTTACATGCAACTCAGCTTCCTCCCTGGGTTTTCATCTTACAGCATACATTATGGTTCCTGGAGTGAGAGGAGTAAAATCAGTCTTCTCATCTGCTCTCTGCTTTACCTTCCTTTTCACTTTTCATCTCCCGGGGCTGCTTACTCATTCATTCATACATTCATTCACATACACATTTACAAATATTTATACTGGTCACTGTGCTAGGCACTGCGAGACCTGGTGGTGAACAGCAGGGATATAGCCCCTGCCCTCATGGAGTCTTGGGCTTCAGCAATTAAACATACAATTAAATGTATAATTCTCAGTTGACATCAGACTATAAAGGAAAAGAGCAGGGGGCTGTGAGGCCTGCGTCTTCTAGGGGGTCAGGGGACCTGACTGCAGTGATGTTTGATGGCTGTCTGAAAGGTGCTTAGGGTTCACTGGGCCGCTGAGAGGTAGGGAGGTCTGGGTGGAGGGAGAGCATGGGCAAAGGCCCTGAGCTGGGAGAGCACAGGTCGCCTGGCCGAACTGGCTGCTGGACAGAGAGCTGAGGAGTGCCAGGGCTGGAAGACTCAGCTGGTCAGGCCGTGAAAGCTGCATAGAACACCGTAAAGAATTTATCCTGGGAAGCCTTTGGCCCTTACAGGGTTGTGAGCAGATGGTCACAAACTCTTGATGGGAAGGGAAGACCAGACCCATTTGGAGTCTCGGGCAGTGTTCGAGCAAGGGGGCAGTGGTCTGCACATCCACACGAGGCCCTTGCTCTTCAGTCACACACCAGGGGAACAACTCACGATTTGCACTTAGTCCTGAATCCTGGTGGTGACACAGAAGAAAGTCATAGACACGGGGTGGGGCACAGGGGCCCTCGCTGAGTCCTCTGCTGCCATGCAGGCCTGGTTGGTTCTAATCCAGGCCTGGATTAGAAAAGGCTGTTGACATGGGCCTGACTACGTACCTGGCAAACCCAAGTTCACCAGCACGCCGCGGGCATGGGTGGGAGTCCCCTGTTGTCCACAGAAAGAAAACAGGCCTCGGAGCTTATGAGGGCCCTGCCCAAGATCCCAAGGCCCCTGCCAGGCAGGTGTTTGGGGGCAAAGTCTGTGCTTCCCTGCCCTGTGGGTAACACAGGGGAGAGCACGTTCCTGTTTCAGAAGTACTTTGGACAGTCAAGGCAGGTCAAAAGCTCTGTGTGGTCAAAAGCTACAAGGCTATGGTGGGGGGAGCCGTGCCGAGGACGTGATTTTGAGGCTTTCTGAAGCCACCAAGTCCAGACTTGCCTTCATAGCTTCCTGGGAACTCCCAGGTCTGGGTGGGTCATCGGCAGCCTTCCCGTGGAGGGCTCTGCTCCCCTAAATGCCCCTTTGCACCTGCCCCAGCCCCTTCCCTCCTCCTGGTCTTTGGGTCAAAGTTGGGCCATTCCCTGTGCATGCCAGTCCCCTTACATGTGCATTTTTCCTCTATGATTTTTCCTGTTTTGATGAGACACTGCTCTTGGCTGTGCAGGTTCTCAAGAGGGATGAGGCTCTGGCCCAGCCAGCTGGTCATTCAGGAACTTTGCTCCTAGGCCCGGCCCCACACCCAGCTGCATTCCACCAGAGCCAGAGCCTTTGAGCTCTGTGTGAATGGGGCCTGTCCCACCCCACCCCCAACTCCCATAGCTGCCTCCTTATCATTCTTCTAGCTGACGGAAAAGGCCATATTCCAGCCTGGAATTAGCTTGCCCCCATTTCTGTTTTCTTCCAGACTGAAGGGTGGGAGAGTTTCCTAGAATTCTTATTCCCACCGGCATCTGAGCCCGGCATCAGGACCTGATTGACAGGCTACTGTGAGGAAAGGAGGAGTAGGGGTGCCTATGAAGTACACTAGCGCCTTGGTTCATTCATTTATTCATCCATTTGACAAATGTACTGAGCACCTACTCTGTGCCAGGTATTGTTCTAGGCACTAGGCATAGAAAGAGTAGAAATTAAAAAGTGTCCTGGAGCCAGGCACGGTGGCTCATGCCTGTAATCCCAGCACTTTGGGAGGCCGAGGCAGGTGGGTCACTTGAGGTCAGGAGTTTGAGAGCAGCCTGGGCAACATGGCGAAACCCCATCTCTACTAAAAATATGAGAATTAGCCAGGTGTGGTGGTGCGTGCCAGTCATCCCAGCCATCTGGGAGGCTGAGGCTAGAGAATTGCTTGAGCCCGGGAGACGGAGGTTGCAGTGAGCCGAGATCACACCCCTGCACTTCAGCCTGGGTGACAGAGTGAAACTCTGTCTCAAAAAAAAAAGCGTCCTAAAGGTTGCAGTGCCATTCCAACCCTGTGAGGTGTGGCTGCTCTCATTGCCTCCACTCAGCAGAATGAAACTGGCTCAGAGAGCTGCTGCAGGTGCCTAGTGCTGCTGGTCGTTTCTCTGCCACCTGAGGGAATCACCTTAAAGGCCCCCTTCTTAGGGCCCCTGCATCCCTCCTTAGCCCTCACACCTCCTGCACTGAGCCTGGGCTAGATTGCAGCCCTTGCTCCTGTCCTCCACAGGTGCCCTTGGGCAGGGGACAGCCTGCCCAGCTGTATAAAGTGGCCTTGCCAAGACCACAGCGTGACCCATAGGTGCCGACTTCAGGATTTGGAAGCCAGGTTTCTCTAGCTCCAAACTCCACAGTCAGTACTTTGGGGTTCTGGATTGTTTGTCAACTGGGTTAGCTCTGTTCTTTTTTTCCAGCTGTGTTTCCTGCCTTTAAACTGGGCTGTGCCTACAGGCTTTTTCTTAATTACTCAGCTCTGCCAGAGGTGCTTCTGTTGAAAGTACTTGTTCTGGGTGATTTCAAGCTTTTAATCTTACCTTTGACACACATTTAACCATCCCGTGCTCCTGTGTGTTTGTTGGTTACTTATTCATTCTTTCACTGAACAGCGTTTATTCAGTGCCAGGGAGGGCCAGGGACACAGGTGAGCAAGACGCATCTCCAGCCTCAGATAGCTCAGGTGTGTGAGGCAGTGGGCTCAAGGGGGCTCACCAGTTCCCTGACAGGGGAGCAGAGGAGGGCAGGAGGGCGGGGAGAGGTGTGGCAACCTTGAAGGACTTTGGTGATGATGATGATCACAGCCAGCCCTGAATAGGGTTCTCTCTGCCCACACCATTTTGCCCCTTATGTCTGTTAACACGTTTCATCCTCACAACCAGTCATTAGGAACAGCTTACACATTAAGAAGCCAAGGCACAGAGAGGTTGATTAACCTGCCCAGGGTTGCCCTGAGCAAGGGCAGAGCTGGGGTCTGAACCCAGGTTTCCCAGCTCCAGTGTCTGTGCCCCTCACCACTGCACCATGCTGCATGCACGAGAGCTCTTTGGATGCAGGAATGGGAGCAGTGTATGCAAGCCCCAGAGCTGTGACCGTGACAGAAATAGGAATGCTCTGAGGCTTTGCTGCAGAACCTGAGCCAGCAGGTACCTGGGAGGAAGCCACCCTTGGGCTAGGGCCAGGCATGGGTCCTGGGGTCAGGACAAGGAGAGGGACTGGTGCTCGAGCTACAGATCTAAGGTGGGGCTTCTGAATGGTCTTGTGTGAGGAAGGAGTCCAGGGTTAGCCACGCCTGTGTTTCTTTGTGAGCACAAAAACATATTCTATAGCCAGAGTTCCACAGTGTTTGGAGCTCTGCCTGAGGGCCTGGGCTGGGGCTGTGTTGGGAGGAAGGGCCGGCGAGGGCGGATGTAGGCTCGGCCAGCCTCAGCTGGAGCCTGGCCCTGGCACTGACCGCCCAGGGTCACTCTGGGTGAAACTCATCCACCCTCCTGGACACTCTGCGCTGTGCTTCATATCTACCGCTGAAAACAAGCCGAGTCTTGCCGCGGCCTGCAGAGCCTGAGGGATGTGTCCTCCATCTGCCTCACTGACCTTGCCCCCTGCCACCTGCCCCTCCCTGCGTGCTAGCTGCAGTGGCCACCATTGCTCCTGACACAGGCTAGCCTCACGCCCACCTCAGAGCCTTGGCCAAGCACTGGCCGTTCCGTCTGCTCAGAATGCTCTACCCGTGCAATTGGCATGGTGGCTCCCTCCCTTCCCTTGGGTCTCTGCCCTGACCTCACCCAGTCTGCAGTGCCCTTCATCTAGCTCTGTCAGACCCCTGTGTTCTCCTTCATAGCTCCTCCCACCCTCCAGCACAGTCCCATCTCCCTTTGGCTTATCACCTGTCTCCTCCATGGGAACCTCGGTTCCTCAGGCACGGGCCTTGCCTCTCTTGTTCACACCTGTTGCCCTAGTGCCATCAATGGGGACTGGCACTTGTGAATGCTGAATACTCGTTGACTAAATGAATGAACCTCAGTTCCCTCATTTTTAAAATGGGAATCATCACACTGATCTATTAACATTGATGTAAAGATGAAAGGCATGTTATTTGGGTCAAGGCACCCAGCACAGCGCCTGACACATAGCAGGTCCTTAGGAACTGGTAAATAATGTGTGTGTCAGCCCTAGTGTGAAAAACTGGCCTTGTTTAGATAAAGTATACATACATAGCTCCGTTTTTTGATATTGCCAGGACAGCCTGGTGCTCCCCAGTTCTAAAATTCAGGGTGATAGGTAGGACAGAATAAGATAAGGGCAGAAAAGAAGAAAAGAGGAGGCAGTGAAAAGGAAAAAGCCCTCTGCTGTTTGGACCATTTTTCCATAGAAATGGAAAAATTTACCTCAAGGCCTAGCTTTGCCCTCTGGAAAGTTTATACATTCCTGCCAAAGACATTTATTGATTGATTGATTGAGACGGAGTTTCACTCTGTCACCCAGGCTGGAGTGCAATGGTGCAATCTTGACTCACTGCAACCTCTGCCTCCTGGGTTCAAGCGATTCTCCTGCCTCAGCCTCCTGAGTAGCTGGGATTACAGGCACACACCACCATGCCCAGCTAATTTTTGTATTTTTCATAGAGACGGGGTTTCATCATGTTGGCTAGGCTGACCTCAAGTGGTCCACCTGCCTCGGCCTCCCAAAGTACTAGGGTTACAGGGGTGAGCTATCGTGCCTGGCCTAGTCTTCTTTTTATTAAAAAGTGGCATTATTAGGTGTAAAAAGACCTACTAGCACCAAATGAGTTTTTTTATAAACTCGATTATGAGAATTGAAAGAGAAGTGGAAAACAAATCACTTCCCCCGCGGGTGATTCGTGTTATTTGCCGCCCTCTCTGGTTTCTACCTCAAACCATCTTATGTACACCCACTGCACAGACTCCCAGAACCACCCACCTCCTTCCTGAGGGCGAGAAGACAAAGGGCCTTTGGGCGAGATCAGCCGCACCTTCAGGCTAAGTGGCCGGGAGTCCTGTGGCCCAGTCCCCATCTCTTCTAGAAATTCAAGTCAGTGTTTTTGTAGGTCCAGATCTGAAGCCACTTCTTCCAGGCAGCCATCCCTGCTGTCTCAACTTCATAGCATTTTGACTTTTTTTTTAAAAAAAGAAAAAAACCAAATGTGGTTTTCTTAGAGGTATTAGAATTATTCTCCTAATATGTTATTGTTCTGACTTAACTCTGAGAGCAAGGCTTTGTCGTATGGAGCTGGTACCTACTATGTCACAACACTGCATGCGGCTCAGCACACCAGGGCTTTTAATCACTGACATCTCCTCTCTGAAGAAATACATTTTATATCACAACCCAGTGTACAATGTGTGAAAACAACACAGCCGTGTGTGGTGGCTCATACCTGTAATGCCAACCCTTTGGGAGGCCGAGGTGGGTGGATCATTTAGGTCAGGGGTTTGAGACCAGCCTGACCAACATGTTCAAACTTCATTTCTACTAAAAATACAAAAAAATTAGCTGGGTGTGGTGGTGCATACCTTTAGTCTTAGCTAGTTGGGAGGCTGAGGCAGGAGAATTGCTTGAACCCGGGAGGCAGAGGTTGTAGTGAGCTGAGATCACTCCACTGCACTCCATCTGGGCCAGAAGGAGACTCCGTCTCAAAAAAACCTAAACAGTGCTTCTGTTACTACACGCAATGACAATAAATATTTTCTAGTCTTATTTATTTATTTATTTATTTATTTGAGATGGAGTCTTGCTCTCTCGCCCAGGCCAGAGTGCAATGGCAGGATCTCAGCTCACTGCAACCTCCACCTGCCTCCAGGGTTTAAATGATTCTTATGCCTCAGCCTCCCAAGTAGCTTTGATTACAGGCACGTACCACCAAACCCAGGTGATTTGTGTATTTTTAGGAGAGATAGGGTTTCACCACATCGGCCAGGCTGGGTCTCAAACTCCTGACCTCAAGTGATACGTCAGCCTCCCAAAGTGCTGGGATTACAGGCACGAGCCTCCACACCAGGCCTCTTTTTTGTTTGTTTTTAAATGCTGGTTGCAGTCTACTACTTTGATTTCTCAATCCACCAGGCATCCTCATCTGCAGTTGGTAAAAACATTGCTATAGAGGATGAAAGCATGAACCATATTAACAAGTCCCTTTTTTTTTTTTTGAGTACCTATTATATGCTAGGCACAGTGCTGAACACTGTCTCATTTTATCCTGACCACATTTTGCATATCAAGCCATTGAGTCTCAGAGAGGGACATCACTTAATCCCGGTTCACACAGCAACTTAGGGCAAATTCAGATTCCAGCCTGGGTCAGCCTGACTCGTTCATATCCTTGGGGCCCTGGAGCAGTTCCCTTGTGTATCTGCCACAGAGCCTTGCTCAGCGCTCTTCCCAGGTACCAAATTGCTATAGAAAGAAATTCTTTTTTTTCTTTTTTGAGACAGAGTCTCACTCTGTCACCCAGGTTGGAGTACAATGGCGTAATCTTACCTCACTGCAACTTCCACCTCCCAGTTCAAGCGATTCTCCTGCCTCAGCCTCCCAAGTAGCAGGGATTACGGGTACCCACCACCACACCTGGCTAATTTTTGTATTTTTAGTAGAGACTGGATTTCACTATGTTAGCCAGGCTGGTCTTGGACTCCTGACCTCAGGTGATCCACCCGCCTTGGCCTCCCAAAGTGTTGGGATTACAGGCATGAGCCACCACACCTAGCCTAAAGAAATAAATTCTAAAACAGTCTCTTTAATATTAACCTAAGCCAGTGCAAAGGGTTCCCAAACACGGCTGATGATTTGGTTTTCTTTCTGAATTTTTAAGGAATTTTTTAATTGAGGTATTGAAGATTGTAAAGTGTTCTCATCTTAAGTGTACAGCTCAATGGCTTTTTATCTGATACCCCCACGTGACCGCCCGCAGATCAAGGTGCACACTACTCTTAGTACCCTAGAAAGCTCCTGCATGCCCCTTCCCAGACAGTACCCCCACCACGGGGGGACCCATCTCCTGACTTCCCTCCCCTTGCCTTAGTTTTGCCTGTTCTTCTGGTCACACACGTGGAGTCATACAATCTGTGTGTGTTGGGCTTCTTTCATTCCATGTCCCATCTGTGGGATTCATTCATGTGATTGTATCAGTGCTTCATTCTTTTTTGTTGTTATAGTACCTGATTGGGGTAGTTTTGAGCTTATTTTTATGTCATACATTATTTTGGACATGTGGAATCACATAAATAATGATATACACCCACCTCCCATCCCAAGACCAAACCTTAAGCCCCTATATTCCTCTTCTGCCTGCACTTTCCATTTTGACCCATCTCCATCCCATTCCAGGAGAAATACTCTCCTAAATGTGGTGCTTACCCTTCCCATGCAAGTTGGTAAATTTTTACTACCTATGTAGGACTTCTTAACAGATCCTTTATTTGAGTGAATACACACTCGCTTTTTCTTTTTTTTTTTTTTTAGACAGAGTCTCGCTCTTGTTGCCCAGGCTAGAGTGCAGTGGCACGATCTTGACTCACCACAATCTCCGCCTCCAGGGTCCAAGCAATTCTCCTGCCTCAGTATCCTAAGTAGCTGGGATTACAGGCATGTGCCACCATGCCCGTCCAATTTTTGTATTTTTAGTAGAGATGGGGTTTCTCCATGTTGGTCAGGTTGGTCTCGAAGTCTCGACTTCAGGTGATCTGCCTGCCTCAGCCTCCCAAAGTGCTGGGATTACAGGCGTGAGCCACCACACCCAGCCACGCTCGCTTTTTCTTATTTTGCATTGCTGAGTCCAATTAAATTTTAATTAAAAATTCCAAGGGTTTCTGGGATTCAGAACCTCAGCTCCATGCTCTAGAGAGAGTCATAGTCAAGAGAGTTGGAGTGAAGTCCAGAAGGAAAGGCCAGTTGGGGAGAAGCAGGAGGAGAACACAGTGGGGAGAGAGGTGGAGGGAAGGGGGCGTGTGAGGGAGATGCTCTCAGCCCTCACACAGCAGCCATAACCTGGTGGCGGCCCTTGCCGCTGCCCTGGTTCTTCTCTCATCTTGGACCTATGGGGATTGCACCATGCCCCTCTTTCTGGCTTAATTTCCTGTGTCCACTGGAGCCACCTCTTGGCAGAGGTGGCCCTCAGAGGGATTTGTCGGGGAGAAGGAGCTTCTCCTTTGGGAAGAAAGGGCTCGTGGTCCTTCATGTATCCTATACCCTGCAACTGCGTCACAGGGGAAGCACTCCCACATGGGGGCCAGGCACTGTCTAAGCCTTTTCCCCGTACAAACATGTGAACCCCCACTGAGCAAGCCAGTGAAGGGAACACCGTTTGACAGCCTGAGAAACTGAAGCACAGGGCAGTGAAGTAAATTCCCTGAGGCCACAGCTAGCAAGTGGCAGAGCTGGGACTTGAACCCAGAAAGGCCAGCTCCAGGCCCACCGCCCATGTACCCTCCAGCCTATTGTCTAGTAAAGGCACAGGCGGCCCAGGGGCCTTCCCAGTGCTCATCTCATTCTGTAACTCTGCATTCTTGTGGAGGTTTTCTTGACTCTAGCTCCAGGCAGGCAGAGACTGCCTTTGTTTGGCTCCCATTTTTATCATTAGCAGAGCAGGTGCTAGTGATATTTGCTGAACGGATGCTGGATGAATGCATGAACGTGCAAATGAAAGGGGTTGCAGATGGAGATGATGCAGGTGGAAAGCGGTGGCCATGCAGAGTCTCTGCAGACCTCGGCTTGGCTTCAGGCTGTGGGGGCTCTGCTAGCCAAGGGTTTGAGTTCCAGCTCCAGTGCTTGCCAGCAGGGCCACCTTGGGTGACCTTTATCGTGCTACCTGGAAAGTGGGAATGCTGGCAGCCCCTCCCTCCTGGCATCACTGGCACTCCATGGTCAGGGTGTGATCCCTTTGGGTACAGGCAGGGGTGGTGGACCTCCCAGGTGGGCAGGCCCGGTTTGGACGAAAGGCCAAGGGCAATTCACAGCAGAGCACAGGAGTCCTTGCTTAGCCCCAGCAATTCCACAGAACCTGCTGTGAACTGCTGGCTGCTGCCCATAACTTTCCCCTGTCCCTGTTTCCACCCCTTGGAGGCCACAAGAACAACTGCTGGCTGGCCTTGGCTGCTGCCTTGGTGTTCCAGCCTCTGCCATCATTTGACACCAAGAAGACAGCCAGGCCGGCCTCAGCTCACTGCAGAGGTGTTACTCCACCCCCTAGTCCTTGCCGTCCCCTGTCCTCTGGGTCCTGGCTGGGCCGGGAACTCATCTCTCCCTTCTCTCTCTACCCTGGCACAAGCCAGCAGAGGGGCTCTCAACCCTGGTGCTGGGCAGCGGGTGTAGATTTCCCTCTCCGTCCGTGAATATACCCACGATTTCCCTTCCCTAAATTCTGCACTCAGCAGGGCTCTTCACAGGAAGCACAGAGGACCTCTCCCTCACAGTTAGCAAGTGACCTTTTTTTGAGCACCTACTGAATGCCAAGGGTTCTTTCTACATTCCAATTCATGATCTTACTTGTTTCTCAAAGTCTCCCTAGGACAGAGATGTAATGCCCCCACCCCATTTTACAGATGAGTAAACTGAGGCTCTAAGAGGTTCAGCCAGTTGCCTAAGCAGAGTCAGGATTTGAGCTGAAAGCTGGGTTGTCTCCACTCCCCTCCATGCTGCCCTGCAGAAGAGAGAAGACCTAAGAAAGCTCAGGAATGTAGTGACAGTCGTAGTGCTAGCGATGACGGCAATCACAACTCACATCCACCATGTGCTTGCTACATGCTGTAAGCTGCCGTTCATGCCTTACGTGCGTTTCTGCATTTAATCCTTACTCCTGTGAGGTAAAGCGGTATTTTAACCCCATTTTACAGATGAAAAACATGAGATTCAGAGAAAAATCTGTCCACAGTCATGCAGCTCATGCGTGAAACAGTAGAGCCCCTGGCTCTGAAAATCCATGTGGACTGAAAGACCAAGTGCACTGGTTCATCCAGACAGTGGGCTGTTGTTCAGGACTGAAAGGTAATGAGCTCGAAAACTGTGAAAAGAACCTTAAATGCCTCTTACTAAATGAAAGAAGCCAATCTAAAAAGGTTCTATACTGTATGATTTTAACTCTGTGACATTCTGGAAAAGGCAAAACTATGGAGACAATAAAAGATCAGTGGTTGGTGGTGGGGAGGGATAAATAGGTGGAGCACAGAGGATTTTTAGGGCAGTAGAAACTGTGTGTGAGACTGCAGTGATGGATACATATCATTACACACTTGGCTAAACCCAAGGAATGTCCAGCACCAAGAGTGACCCCTGAGGTAAAGTATGGACTTTGGGAGACAATGATGAGTCGTGTTCATTCATCACTCATAACAAATGTGCCCTCTGGTACAGGATGTTGATAGTGAGAGAGTCTGTGCCTGTGTGGGGACAGGAAGGAAGTGGGGAATCGCTACCTTCTGCTCAGTTTTGCTATAAACCTAAAACTGCTCTAAAAAAATAGTCTATTTTTTAAAAGAGGGAAAAAAGAAAAACAGGTTCATGAAGCACTTGGTGCTTGAGCCACCACAACCCTCAGCAGTGATGGGCGTGGCTCAGGATTGTGTAGGGGCTTCCCTGGCTGGCTCAGCTGTGGGCTCATCTTTTCCAGTCGTTCTTCTAGGCCTGTGGTCAGGTGTAGTTTGAAATCCAGTTCAGGAGTGCGCCCAGCATGGGGAGCTGGAGTGAGGCAGTGCTTGCTGTTGGGTAACCAGCAGAGGCTGAGGGGATGGCAGGCATGCCGGGGCTCTGCCAGAATACGGACAGATCTTCCCACTTGGGGAGGAGGAAGGAGGAGGTGACGGGTGATAACTACATTCTTTGGTCCCTATTCCCCAGGACAGTGTGTGCTCAGGGGAGGTTGGCCTCACCCCTGCCAGGGAATTGCAAAATTCAGCCTCAGTTGAATGAGTGTCCTTTGGAAAAGTACATTTTGCTCAGGAGCCAAGTAAAACTGAGGACTCTGCAGCCAGCACACTGAAGTCGCTAGCCATGACTCACACCAGTGGGAGGAGGAGGGCCGAGCTGGAAAGCTGGCCCTGGCTCTGGTGGACCCAGGCTCCCGCTGGCGCCAGGCCGCTGGTCGGCTCAGGGCCCTCAGCTGGGACATTTTGTGTGCCGGAGGCAGCAGCCTCGGATGGCATTGTCAGGGCCCAGACGCCCCTTGCTGTTTAGAAAAGATGTCTCTAAGAAGTCATGGAGAAAATGAATCCCTGTAAAAATCAAATATTCTTATCCACTTGCATTATTGGTTTAGAAATGGCTTCTCTCCAAGATGACTTTTTGGTAGATTGCAGATCAAAAGGTTTAGGGGCATCTGGAGGTGTTATAAGAAGAGCCCTAGATGGGACACTTGTTCTACCTTATGACATTAGGGAATTTGGTACAGCTTTCTGGATCAGTTTTTGCCTTTAAGATGCGTCTGGACTCATCAAATACCCAGAAGGTGTGGAGCTCATGTTCCTATTCCCATGTTCTTGGCAGACATTGCTAATCTATCTCAGGCTGCAACAGAGTCAGGTCTCAGCCTTAGCAGCCTGGCAACTGCAGCAGTTGATCCCTGAGAGGAAACCTCTTGACCACACAGGAACTCCATGATCCTGAAGTTCCCTTCTGGCTCTAACTTTTACACCTCTCCCCTTTCTTGCTATATTTTTCATTCTACTGACTATTCTGATACAAAAATACTTCACGTTCAAGATTTAAGGCCAAGTTCACAAACTGACAGTACTCAGGCCAAATCTGACCCACAGAAGTGCTTTGCTTTGCATATTATTTTATTTTTAAGATACTTGGGCACTATTTTTTAACTGGTGATTTCACCTAAGTCCCCAGATCTCTGGTTTCACTTATCTGGCTGCCCTGGGGCCCCTTGGGGTTCCAGCCATGTGCCAAGCTGGGAGACTTTCTATGGACTCTGCAGTTTGCCACAGGCCTCACCAGCCCACTTCTGTAATTTCCAGTCTCTGCCTATTCTCAGTAGGCATTTTCTACTCCAGAGAAGCATACTTCCTTCCCACATGTAAGGCCTGGCTGTCTCTCATTTGCTGATGTGAGCCGCTAGGTGACCAATGCTTGGGTCTATTAATTCACTTGGGAGGCTGACGTTTCCTGGAATCTCTTTCAGAGGGAAAGGTGTTTCCTCTCTATGAATAATAACTGCCTGATGAATTGGTTTTACATTTTTATTTTCTCATATGGGCTTTCCTTAAAGCAGGGGCTCAGTTATGCTGTGAGCTGTTGAAGAAAGCACAGGTTGAGTCAGATGTGGGAAATTTAGCAAGGGGAGCAGGGAGCAGAGCCCTTCTTTCCCTCCCGCAGTCCCTCCCTCCCTCCCCGCCTGCCTGCCTGGGTCTCCTCGTTGTTGCTACTGGGTGGTGAGGAAGCCCAGTGGCTCCCTGAGGGTGCCCGCCTGCAGAGCTCCGGAGAGCTCTTGGCGCAGGAAAGACCCACAGTCTTCCCTGGCTCAATGGGCCTTTTACTGCTTAAAGATGATGCTCCCCACTTAAGATCATGGTGCCAGCCCCTGGGACAACCTTCTGCCCTTGAGGAATTCACAGCTTTGAGGGGAAGACACTGATAGTATGAATGGGCCAGTGTGGGCTGTGCTGTTCATTTGGGAATGCAGTCCACGCATGCTCAGTGACATCATAGCATGTGCCCAGTCATAACAGGGAGACCCCAGGGACTGCAGAAGCCTCCATGGGGCCACTTCACCCATCCCAAGGCAGATTGGAGATGGCTTCTCAGAGAAAGTGATGCATGAGCTGAGTTTTCAATTGCCCGAGGCCTCTGACCTCACTGGCCACTCCAGCTGTATCAGCCTCCCTGCTGTTCCAGGAACCTGACAGATACACTCACTCCCTGCCTCAGGGCCTTTGCACTTGCTATCCCTTCTGCCTAGAATGCTCTTCCCTTGCTACCCCTGTGGCTGTTTTCTCACTTAATTCCCATCTCCATTTGCATGTCATGATCTCCTTGTCTGATGACCCTCACGTGACATTCCAAGCACCCCACCTTAAGGGCCCTGCCATTATACTCTATTTCCTTAACCTGTTTTATTTTTCTTCATAACACTTATCAGCACTGACATACATGAGTTCATTCACTGTTCGTCTCTCTCACTAGTAGATAACCTAGGTGAAGGCAGGGAGATTTGTGTTTGGCCTAGAGCAGCGCATGGTCCACAGTAGGCTCTCGATGATGCAAAGAACCATGAGCTGATGGAAGAGAAGGAGTGATGCAGAGCGGGAATAGCAGGGGTCTTTGGGGAACAAAGAATGTTGGCAGGCAGTGGGGTGGGAAGGAGGGACAGATAACACACAACCAAAGACAAATCTGCTAAGACAGGCCCTGACCGTGTCTCTCTTTTCATTTATAACATGGTTATTATAGAAAAACTGACAACACTGAGATTTGCTCAAATGAAAGTGATCACCAGCTAGCCTCTCAGCCAGGCCGACAAGGAGAACATTCTGATTCCTTTCCTCATGCTCTTTCGCCTGGGATTGTCTGGAGAGTCTCACCTTTTCATTTGCGAACCAGACCTTGCTTTCTAAAGCACATAGCGGCCTGCCCCTTCAGGTTTCTTTGCTGTGTTCCCAGCTCAATGCAGTAACCTTGTGTTCCAATGGACAAGGACATGAACACCAGCTTGGCCATGAGAGAATGATCTTGGGCCTCAGGGACCCATGAAGCTTTGCGGGAACTTCCACCCTTTCTCCCTCAGCCTCGTCCCCACATGTCTGCCTGTACTCCAGGCCTCAGTGTGAGTCACTGTTTCTACACAGTCTTTCCTGAACCTTAGTTTTCTTTTTCTGTAAAAATGGGGACGAAGCTAGTGTTTCTTTTTCTTTTCTTTTCTTTTTTTTTTTTTTTGAGATGAGTCTCACTCTGTAGCCTAGGCTGGAGTGCAATGGCACAATCTGGGCTCACTGCAACCTCCACCTCCTGGGTTCAAGTGATTCTCCTGCCTCAGCCTCCTGAGTAGCTGGGACTACAGGTGCACACCACCACAGCCTGGCTAATTTTTTGTATTTTTAGTGGAGACGGGGTTTCACCATGTTGGCCAGGATGGTCTCGAACTCCTGACCTCATGATCCACCCACCTCAGCCTTCCAAAGTGCTGGAATTACAGGAGTGAGCCACCGTACCCAGTCAAAGCTGGTGTTTATACCTTGAATGGTTTTGAGGATCAGATGAGACAGTATGAGTTACTCATACTGTGGGCTCATGGAAGGTGCTCAGTCAATATCATTCTCCTTCCCCTCTTAAAATCTTAATCGTGCCCTGTGCTTTTACCCCAGGCCCCGCCAGAACTCAACCTTATTTCTCAAGGTCACTGAGTGTGTTGTCAAAAGGTGGTCTCAGGCCAGGCACGGTGGCTCACACCTGTAATCCCAGCACTTTGAAAGGCTGAGGTGGGTGGATCACTTGAGGCCAGGAGTTCCAGACCAGCTTGGCCAACATGATGAAACTCCATCTCTACTAAAAATAGGCATGGTGGCGCATGCCTATAAACCTAGCTACTTGGGAGGCTGAGGCAGGAGAATTGCTTGAACCTGGGAGGGGTAGGTTGCAGTGAGCCAAGATCATGCCATTGCACTTCAGCCTGAGCAACAGAGCAAAACTCTGTCTCAAAAAAAAAAAAAAAAAAAAATTGAGTGGTCTCATAGCATAGAGCAACACAGCAAAGCTGAATCAAATGGGCAGGTGGAAATCAAGGGACACTTGGGGTCCCCCAAAAGGGGCACCTTTCACAGGTATCTTGGCATGGCCCCTTCCCCTAAATACTCCCCTCCTAAACTTAAAAACACTGACACCAACAGTTTATTCTTTTTAAATCTCTGTGAAAGGCCATGCCTGGCGGGGAGCCATGGGCATGAGAATCCAGTCCCCGGAATAGCTCCTGCCGCTCAGCATTTAAATGCCGTCTGTATTTTTATCCGATGATGGGTCACTTTTGAAAAACCCCGCTTATGCTCTGCCCCTCTAAGAATACATTTCCATTTATAGCATCTGCACACAGGATGTTGTTGTGTCCCGGTGTGGGGCCAGGAGGCCGTGTCCTGTTTCCAGTGAGTTGGAAACACTTGGGGGGCCCTTGCTCCCCCTGGTCCAGCACTCCCTGTGGCCTTGACGAGTGGGAAGCCTGAGTCCTGGCCAAGCCCTGGCTGCCTTTCCTCTTCCTGTGCAAGCCTGAGCTCATCTGGCTGTTGTGGGTGTGGGACACGAGTGGGGGTGAGGGGGCCCCTCTCCAGCCCTGCCCAGCCCGGGCCTCCAGGTGGTACAGCGCCACAGTTCCTCAGCTCCACGGACCCTGCATCTTTCACTCACTCACCAAGTGTCACAGCCTGCTGTCAGCATGGGCCCTGAGCTTTGGGAGGTCAAGAAGAATCAGTGTGCAGTCTCCAGGATGAGGCTGGCTGGGGTGCCAGTTCTGACTCTGCTTCTTGTTAGCTGTGTGAGCTTAGACAAGTGCCTTGGCCTCCCTGAGCCTCAGTTTCTGCATTTGTTGAAGGAACCTCAGGAGTAATAGGGAAGATTGTGTGGCTAGAGTAGGCCAAGTGTCTAAGCAGTGCTTGGCCCAGAGGGTAGGAGTCCAGGAAATGCCAGTTGCCTTTCCCATTCCTCTGTTGACCTGTGGTAACTCAGGTGGGTGCAAGCTGAAAGTCTTAGGAAATCTGCTTGAAGTTATAAATAAACACATGCCTTATACCTTCGTAATTCTAGTCTGCATCGCCATCTCCTGAACTGTGCTTTTCAGCAAAGCAGATTCCTGCCCTGCCTGCCTCACCCCCGACAGGTTTAATTCCTTCTACTGTGGGGCAATGGAATATGTAATTTTTTTCTCTCTCTTTTTTTGAGACAAGAGTTTCACTCTGTTGCCCAGACTGGAGTTTAGTGGCGTGATCTTGCCTCACTGCAACCTCTGCCTTCCGGGTTCAAGAGATTCTCCTGCCTCAGCCTCCCCAGTAGCTGGGACTACAGGCACGTGCCACCAAATCCAGCTACCTTTTTTTTGTATTTTTAGTAGAGAGGGGGAGTTTCACCATGTTGGCCAGACTGGTCTTGAACTCCTGACATCAGTTGATCCACCTGCCTCAGCCTCCCAAAGTGCTGGGATTACAGGTATGAGCCACCACACCTGCCCGGAATCTGTAAATTTAATCAGCTTCCCACAGATTCTGAGGCAGTGGTCCTTGGACCACACTTTGAGAAATGCTGCCTTCTTCATCCGTTGCACAAGTGTTTCTCTTGAACCTATTCTATGCCTGGCACTTTTCTAGGCCCTGGCAATGTAGACAGCTGGGGTTCCAGCTCTCTGGTGACTCATATTCTGATGGAGTCAGGCAGTGAGCAGATACACATAATTCTTTGCTTGAGACAGAGTCTCCCTCTGTCACCAGGCTGGAGTGCAGTGGTGTGATCTCAGTTCACTGCAACCTCCCGACTCCCACATTCAAGCTATTCTTCTGCCTCAGCCTCCCAAGTAGCTGGGATTACAGGCATGCACCACCACACCCAACTAATTTTTGTATTTTAGTAGAGACGGGGTTTCACCATGTTGGCCAGGATGGTCTTCATCTCCTGACCTCGTAATCTGCCCTTCTTGGCCTCCCGAAGTGCTGGGATTGTAGGAGTGAGCCACCTCACCCAGCCAGATACACATAACTTAATGTCAGGGAGTGTTTTAAGTGCTGTGAAGAAAGAAGAGGGGAGAGGCTGGGTGTAGTGGCTTACACCTGTAATCCCAACACTGGGAGGCTGAGGCAGGCAGATTGCTTGAGCTCAGGAGTTTGACACCAGCCAGGGCAACATGGCAAAACCCCATCTCTACAAAAAAGACAAAAATTAGCCAGGTGCAGTTGTGTGCATCTGTAATCCTAGCTACTTGAAAGGCCAGAGTGGGAGGATCACCTGAACCTAGGGAGGTTGAGGCAGCAGTGAGCCATGATTATGCCACTGCGTTCCAGCCTGGGCAACAGAGTAAGAACCTGTCTCAAAAAAAAAAAAAATTTTTTTTTTTTAAAAAGAGGACAGTGTAAGTACAGGCTTCCCTGAGGAGATGACATTTGAAAGTAGATCTAAGTGAGGGAGCAAGCCATACAGAGATGCAAGGGCAGAACCTTCCAAATAGAACAGTCATTCATTCAAGTTCTCCATCCGATAAGTGGCAGAAAGTCAAGGCCTTTCTATACCTCCTCTGCTTTTTCTTTTACATGCTATCTGTAAGGAGTGCTTTTTTAGCTGAAGTAACAGAAAACCAGACTAGAAGAGGCTTAAATAAGAGATTTTTTTGTTTGTTTTCATTTTTTTCTCACATAACAAGGAGACTGGAAGTAGGTTGCTGCTGGTGTTGGCTCAGCGTCTCAAGGATGCCAGAGTTTTTATCTGTGCTCTCAGCTGCCTTTTTCCCTTATGGTCTCAGAGGAGCTGCCCCAGCTCCAGATGTTATGTCTGCACCCAAGATAGGAAGATGGGGTTGGGGGTAGAAGTGTTAGTGCCAGTGATGTGTGACCCTTTGATTATGAAACCAAAAGCACCATACCCCCAGCAGACTTCTGCTTATTTTCATCAGTCAGAACAGTGTTATGTGGCCACCCCATGCTGCAAGGCAGGCTAGGAAAGTAAGTGGTCAGGGTTAAAGGGAATCAGAATACAACAAGGTCTGCCTATTGCCTATGGGGTTTTTTGAGACAGGATCTCACCCTGTTGCTCAGGCTGGAGTGCAATGGCTGCCCAGGCTGGAGTGCGGTAGCATGATCATGGCTCACTGAAGCCTCAAACTCCTGGGCTCAATTAATCCTTCCACCTCAGCCTCCTGAGTTACAGATTACAGTCATGAGCTACCATGCCTGACTAATTTTTTAATATTTTGTAAAGATGGGATCTCGCTATATTGCCCAGGGAACTCCTGAGCTCAAGCAATTCTCCTGCCTGGGATAACAGGCATGGGACACCACGCCTGGCCATGTCCTTTATTTACTGAAGAAACCAGGTCATTTATTTTGTAGAATGCCCCGCATTATGGATTGGGCTTATTGAATCATGTGACCTGTTCCTGGTATTTTCTGTAAACTGGTGGTTAGATCTGGAGCCTTGATTAGACTCAGGGTCAGTTCTCTGGGCAAGAAGCATTCCTGGGTGCTGCTTCGTGCTTTGTATTGTGTCACATTGAGAGATACAGAACAACTGGCTTTCTTCTCTTTGAAATGCTCAGATGGATCACTGCGTTCAGGCAGGGGCAGCCTGGTCTATCTGTTAGGAAGTTTCCTATCATTGCTGATTGTTGTCTAGATCCAGGATTTCATCAGGGGATGCACAAAGAGGATTTTTCTAATTCTCTTAGTCTTTCTGCATACATTCTTTGAAGTTATTCTATAAAACAGAACTTTGCCCTCATCAACTATTTGGCTATCTAGAAATACATTTTATACCCCCTCCCAAAAAAAGGTCAGAATAAGTGCATTCTCTTTATTTACCAATTTTCAGAATAATGAATTGGTGGTCTAGCATCTGAAAGGTGTCCAACACGGCTTATTGGTTGTTTTTAGGAAGTATCTTAATGAACTCATGGATCACGTAATGTATTGGATGTATTTCAATCATAGCTGTTGTTAAAATGCTTTATTCAGACAGCTTTATTGAGGTTTGATTGACTTACAATAAATGTCACATGTCTGAAGTGTACAATTTGAAAAATTTGACATATGTGAACATCCGTGAAACTATTATTACAGCCAAGATAGTGGCTATATACACCACACCCCAAAGCTTGCACCTCCCTGTCCTGTCCACACTCACTGGGCGGCTCATGATCCAATGTCACTCTAGATTAGTTTGCATTTTCTTTTCTTTTCTTTTTTTTTTTTTTGAGACGGAGTCTTTCTCTGTCACCCAGGCTAGAGTGCAGTGGCTCCATCTCAGCTCACTGCAACCTCCACCTCCCGGATTCAAGTGATTCTCCGGCCTCAGCCTTCCGTTTAGCTGGGACTACAGGTGTGTACCACTATACCCGGCTAATTTTTTTGTATTTTAATAGAGACAGGGTTTCACTGTGTTAGCCAGGATGGTCTTGATCTCCTTACCTTGTGATCCACCTGCCTCGGCCTCCTAAAGTGCTGGGATTACAAGTGTGAGCCACTGCGCCTGGCCTCGTTTGCATTTTCTAGAATTTTATATAGCGAGAACCATACCATATGTACCCTAGTTTGCCTTCCATTCAGCATAATTATTTTGAGAATCATCCATGTTGTTGCATGTATCAATGCTGCATTGCTTTTTGTTGCTGAGTAATGTTCTATTTTATGAATATGCCATACTTGTTCATCCATTTGCCTGTTGATGGGCATTTGGGCTGTTTCCATCTTGTGGCTGTTATAAATAAAGCGTCCATGATTGTATGAGCTTATGCTTTCATTTTATTGAGCAAATGCCTAGAGTGGAGTGGCTTGATCATATGGTGGATGTATGTTTAGCTTTTTAAGAAATTGCCAAACTCTTCCGAAATAGCTGTGCCACTTACATTTCCACCTGTGGTGTGTGAGAGTTCCAGTGGCTGCTTATCTTCTGACACTTGTGATCAGTCTGTATAGTTTCAGCCATCCTAATAGATGCAGTGTAGTTTCTCATTGTGGTTTTAATTGACATTTCTCCAATAACTTTGATGAAAGCATCTTTTCATGTGGTTCTTTGCCATTAGTAAATCTTTGGTGAAATGTATGTTTGTCTCTTCCACCCATTTGTTGTTTTGTTTTCTTATTATTGAGTTATAAGAGTTCTTTATACTGAATATAAATATCAGCCATCCAATTTGTGTATATTTTTCTCTGTCTGTGGTTTGTCTTTACATTCTTTTCACAGTGGAAGAGCAGAAGTTTTAAATTTTGGCCAGGCACGGTGGCTCATGCCTGTAATCCCAACGTTTTGGTAGGCCAAGGCCGGTGGATCATCTGAAGTTAGGGGTTCAAGACCAGCCTGGCCAACATGGCGAAACCCTGTCTCTACTAAAAATACAAAATTAGCCGGGCGTGATGGTGCATGCCTGTAATCCCAGTTGCTTGGGAGGCTGAGGCAGGAGAATCGCTTGAACCCAGGAGGCAGAGGTTGCAATGAGCCAAAATCGCACCATTGCATTCCAGCCTGGACAACAAGAGCGAAACTCTATCTCAAAAAAAAAAATTAATGAAGCCTAATTTATCATTTTTATTTTATGAATTGGGCTTTTTAGTGACTCATCTAAATAAAAAAATCTTTGCCTAACCTAAACTTACAAAGATTTTCCCTTATGTTTTCCTCTAGAAAGTTTATAATAAGTCTGAACATCGGATCCAAATTTGTTCTTTTTCTCAGTTGCTTTGGCTATTCTAAGTCTTTTGTATTTCCTTATGAATCTTGGAACCAGCTTATCAATTTCTACAAAAAATACTTGCTGGGATTTTGATTGGAATTGATTTGAATCTTTGGATCAATTTAGGAAGAAATGGTATCTTCACAAGATTGAATCTTCTGACCCACTAACATGGTCTGTACTTCCCCATTTATTCATATCTTCTTTAATTTCCTTCAGCAATATTTTCAGTATATGGATCTTGTATTTTTTTTCTCAATTTCATCTCTAAATATTTAACATTTTTATATATCTCCTAAGAATAATAGAAGTAACCATTCATGTAAGCGTTTGCTTTTACCTTCTGTTGCTTCCTTTTGAAGATATAAGCAAGACTGTAAATTCATTTTTATCACTACACCCCACCCTCCGACACAGGAACACACACGTAAAATGTAACAATGCAGCATTCTGCCCTGGCCTTTTCCCCTTACTGTATCCTGGAGATTCCCCTGTGACGGTGTCATTCTCCTGTGTAGCTGTATCACCCTCTGCCTTATGGGTGATCTGTAGTGTGTGAACCAGTCCCCTTTGGCTGGATATTTGGATGGTCTCCAGTCATTTGCTATTACAGCTGGTGCTGTGGTGAATAGCCTTGTGCAGACGTCATTTTATATTTTCTCCTGGCGTTCACTGAGTGCCATTAATGGGCCAGGCCCTGCATGACCCACAGGAGATTCAAGGACAAATCTGACCCAGCTCAACAAGGGTGGAGACCCTGCAACCAGCCTGAGGTTGGGCCAGGTATAGTCCCCAGAGCCTGCGAAGATGGAGGAGCTGCCTTGGGATGGGGAATGTGGTTTGTCTGGCCTTCTGGAAGCCAGGTAGTCAGATTTACTTCTCTTCTTCTTTGTCCAGACCTAGTCTTTGTGGGAAGGACGGGGAGGGGAAAGGCCAACACTTTGTGGTCAGAGAGGGTAATCACGGATGGAAGAAGTCACACGTGGAGATGAGCCGGGTAGAAGTAGAGGCGGCTGGAGCTGGGAGGCCATGCCCATGGGCACCAGGATCTGGGGAGAGAGCCGCAGGGAGAAGACTTCATATGCGTTGGTGACATCAGCATTATGTGCTGTGTAGACCAGGAGTCGCCACTCAGATTTCCCATGAATCCAGGCCTCACTCCTTCTCATGCCAGCTTCTGTCCCTCTTCCAGGCAGGCATGTGGCCCAGGCATGAGAGGAAGTGTTCTTCCACCAGACTGTGCAAGTTCAAGTCGCGGCCCTGCATTTTGGGCAAGCAGATAGAATGCCTCTGTCTTCCACACAGGGTCACAAAAGTGATCTGAAATACTGAACCCCAAAGTCTAAGCCTCAGGCCTGGTGCACAGTAAGCCCTTGCAATGGGAGTAGCCGCAGTCATAGCTGTGATTGTTACTATTATTATTATTCCTCCCTCAAAGCTTCTCCGTCTGGGCTGGAGACGGAGATGGACCTTTTTTCCTTTTGACAGAGGGGGAGAGTGGTATGAACTCATCTTAGTAGTGTGAATGTCAAGGTCAGGATTTGAGGGGGGCATTGAGAATTATTCTAGGGCTCCTTCTTGGCTGCCTCCACTTGGCTCTGATGTGTTCATTTGCCTTCGTGACCCCCAACACACATACCCTCATGTACACACATAAACACTAGCACAGCCCCCAGGCCAGTGGTTCTCAGTAAGGAGGAAGGAATTAATAGGTGAACAAATGAGCGAGGTTTTCACCTCACTCCCTGGCACTCAGCACCGAGGGCTCCGGCAGGCCGGTGGCCAGGGCTGACCAGGCCAGAGTTTCAACTAAAAGCCTTGATGGCTATTTTTGGGACAGATGACCCACCACTTCCAATGACTTGCTCCTAAATGGCATCTAATTTCATTAACCCTTGGAAACAGTGACATCACAGGTGCCTGCCCAGTAGCCGCCCACATATGGCGAACCACAGAGTGATCCGAGATTCGCCTGCAAGAATGGGAGAACTAAGGTCCCAAGCAGCAAAAGTTAAAATAGCAAAGCTGAGGCATTCTGCTATGAAAAGAAATTACGGATGAAATCCATTAGTCAGACATTTCCAGCAGCAGTTTCCTTGCTTCGGAGCAGGGGAAGGCATGTTTATTTAGGGATGGGCTAGGCAGCCATTCCTCGCTCTGTAGGCTAGACGTGGCCTGGGAAATGGATTTCTGTTAAGGAAATCCTATATTCTCATTAACTTTTAGCACCAACCTTCCCGTACATTATGGAATTTGCTGTATCCTAAAGCAGGAAGAAGCTAGAGACATGGATTTGGCACCTTTTCCATGAAAATAGTGACCCTTGTACTTACCACACCATTATAGTAAGTCACAAGGTAAATTCAGATAGACTTTATCTTTTCCCTGTAGGTTCCTTTGCCTGTTTTTTTTCCCCCAAGTGAGCTCTGCCTTCTCTAGCACAGAGCAAAATGGGAGAGGGAAACACTGCCTAACTCCAGATTCCTGGTCTCCATGGAGGCCATCAAGGCAGTGGCCGTGACATCACCCACGGGACTCGGGAGTCGCTGGAGGCCCCTCAGAGAGAGCACGGGATCAATGGGAAAATGCGCTTCCACGTGGGAGGTTTTATTCCATACACAACAGGGCTTCCCAACGTCAACCCTGTTGACACCTGGGGCTGGTAATTCTATGTTGTGGGGGGGCCTTCTTCTGTGCCATGAAATGTGTAGCAGCACCCCTGGCCTCTACCCATGAGATGCCAGTAGCACCCCCACTCCCAGTGATGGCCCAAAAGACAAATGTCCCCTGAGAGGCAAAACCTCTCCTAGCATGAGCACTGTCGAGGATTGAGAAGCTTTTTATTAGCTTGTTTTTATTTATTTTATTATTTATTTATTTTTGGAGACAGAGTCTCACTCTATCCCCCAGGCTGGAGTACTACAGTGGTGCAATCTCAGCTCACCACAGCCTCTGCCTCCCAGGTTTGAGCAATTCTCCTGCCTGAACCTCCCGAATAGCTGGGATTACAGGCATCTGCCACCATGCCCAGCTAATGTTTGTATTTTTAGTAGAGACAGGGTTTCGCCATGTTTACCAGGCTGGTCCAGAACTCCTGACTTCAGGTGATCTGCCTGCCTTGGGGCTTATTTTTATTTAAAAAAATTATTATTTTATTTATTTACTTATTCTCGAGACAGGGTCTTACTCTGTCACCCAGGCTGGAAGGCATGATCTCAGCTCACTGCAGCCTCAACCTCCCTGGGCTCAAGCAGTCCTCCCACCTCAGCCTCCCAAGTAGCTGGGACTACAGGTGACCACCACCACACCTAGCTAATTTTTGTATTTTTTTATAAAGACAGGTTTTCACTATGTTGCCAGGCTGATCTCAAACTCCTGACCTCAACCGTCCACTTCAGCCTCCCAAAGTGCTAGGGTGAGAGGTGTGAGCACCACGACCGGTGTTGTTTTTGTTTTCAATACTCTGAGTTTAACTGTACCTTGAACTGAGCAAGGCACACCTCTTCTTGAGGCTTTGGTTTTCACTTCTGTAAAGTAAATGGGTTGGACACAGTGATCTAAGAGTCCCTGCGAGAGCTGACCGTGAGGAGTGTTGAGGGCATGGGGCCCCATGGGGTCTCTGTTTGGGTCCTGTCCCAGCAGGGGATAAATCTTGTGCCCAGCTAGCCCCAGTTCCTACTCCCATTCCCTTGACCCCTGGCATCTGGGATCCAGGTTAGTTTTTCTTTTTTTTTTTTTTTTTTTGAGACAGAGGCTTGCTCTGTGGCCAGGCTGGAGTGCAATGGCATGATCTCGGCTCACTGCAACCTCTGCCTCCTGGATTCAAATGATTTTCCTGCCTCAGCCTCCTGAGTAGCTGGGATTACAGGCGTGCACCACCATTCCGCACTAGTTTTTTTTTTATTTTTTATTTTTAGTAGAGACATGGTTTTACCATGTTGGTCAGGCTGGTCTCAAATTTCTGATCTCAGGTGATCCGCCTGCCTCAGCCTCCCAACGTGCTGGGATTACGGGCATGAGCCACCTCGCCCAGCCAGGTTAGTTTATCTTAAGTCCAGTTGGTTGTTCTCTTGCTTTAATTTTAACTCATTTTCCTTTTTAAAAAGCGAATGTCCAAATATCCGAAAAAGTAGAGAAAACAGTATGAGGGACCACTGCGTACTCATCGTCCAGCTTCACCACTGCCTATCTTATCTTAGTATCATGTTTAAGGCCAACCTGTGGGCCTTATGTTTGTACAGATCCATTCACGGACTCAGTTCCCCAAGGACCTAGGCTGGGCAGAGAGGAGGGCGGGAAAGGTCCGGGACCTGCCCTTGAGAATTCACACTCCAGTGGCAGGGGAGGGCTGGGAAGGCATGTTTCTTATTTGACCATCATAAAGAATCCATCCTTTAGCTTTCTCTGTTTGAGGCTAAGCAATCTAGTTCTTTTACTTTTCTTCCAAATATTTTCCACCCAAATGGGCCTGATTTGTCCCCACACTGTGGGGAAAAAGCAACAGGACCACAGATTAGACCTGGATTCAGATCTCTGCCACAGCACATCGTAGGTGTGTGAGCCTAGCCAAGTCTCCAACCTCTCGGAGCCTCATCTGTAAAATGGAACAATTTTATCCTAATTGTGTGTTCCTAAATTGAACAAATAATCCCTAATTTGCCAGTCAGTCAAGAGATTATATGAGAACATGCTGGTCAAAGGCCTATGTGACCCTTGTATATTGGAGGTTTGCTGTAAGCATCCCTTCCCTCCTCCATTCTCTTCACCCTTTCCTCCACATTCTCTTCACCTTTTCCTCCACATTCTCTTCACCCTTTCCTCCACATTCTCTTGATGGAGGGCTGGCCACAACTGGTCACATCACTGCAACGAGGGACTGACTAATGTCAGCCAGGGAGGACGTCTCACTTCCTGGTCTGTCACATGCCTGGGGTTCTCACCAGTCTCCTGATAGCCCATTTTCTTAGTGACATTCATGCTGACTCACTTGGCTTGTGGTCAATTCTGAAACCAGGGTCTTTTCCAGCTCTCCCTTTACCCCACCACTGCTGCCCAGCGTGGCTCTGTGGCGTGGGAATGGAGTCAGTATTAGGGTAGGTAGTGTTGAGGTGGCCACTCCCAAGGAACCAGAAGCTTTGCTAAATTGGCAGCTTCATGGGGCAGTGTCTGCCTTGATCACTTTCATTTCCCCACTATCTAGAGCAATGCCTGATACAGTAGGTGCTTAGTAAATGGCTGTTGAATGAATTAATGAATTTTGAACTGGTCCCTGTCTTCCAGGCGACTCTCATCTGCTCTGGGGCAGCATCCTTGGAAAAGCAGATGAACAAAATCTTGAGACGTTCATCTAGTTTACCAAAAACTGAACTCTAAACTGGTGATTCCCGGAGTATGGGCAGTGGAAGGACCATGTGCTGTAGGCTGAGACTTGGGTTTGAATCCTAGCTCTGCCACTCAGTCACTGGCTTGGTGACTCTGAGCTTCCATTTTCTCCCTGGAAAAATGAGATATCAGTGTCTTCCAGGGTTTTTGTGAAAAATAAATACAAATATGTATGTCAAAGTGCCCAGCATAGAATGGAAGTGATCATGGTTAGCATCACTTACTCTTTCCTTTGATTGTCTTCTATAGTTTGGTCCAAATCTCACCTCCCTCTTAGAGCTTTATTATTGCTCAGCCTGCCTCCCTAGCCCCATCCCCAGGCCCAGCAAAGACTTACTCTGCCTGACACCCAGGAGTCAGCAATCATTTGTTAAACCAGCACCTCAAATTCAGATGCCTACTAGGACCAGCCATGTGTGAAGAAAACAGGCTGAGTAGGATGGTGATGATGATGATTAGAAATGGTGGTCTTGCTCTGTTGCTCAGCTGGAGTGCAGTGGAGTGGTCATAGCTCACTGTAGCCTCAATCTCCTGGGCTCAAGTGATCCTCCCACCTCAGCCTCCTGAGTAACTGGGATTATAGACATTCTCTAAGTGAGCTTAAGTGGCAGCCATGATCACTTCCATTCTATGCTGAGCATCTTTGATGTTTTTTTAAAGTGCCAGTTAAAATATGTTGTTAGCTTTTTCTTTTGAAATAAATTCAGAAGTTTCCTCAAAACTGCAAAAATAGTAGAGTTCCTGTATGCCCTTTACCCAAGCGTTTCCAAATGTTAACATCTTATGTAATCACAATACCATGATCAAAACCAGGAAAGTCGCATTCGACAGTGCTACTGGCCAGTCTGCAGGCCACACTCAGCTTTCGTTAGGTGTCCCACTGATGGCCTTTTCCTGATCCAGGATCTCATCAGATTTAGTTGTCATTGTCTCTTTAGTCTCCTTCAATTATGGCAGTTTCCTCATCTTTTCTTCTGCTTTATGACCTGAATGCTCTTGGCAAATGCCAGCCAGTGTTTTTTGTAGACTGCCCCTCACTTTGGATTTGTTTGATGTTTTCTCACTATTAGATTGAAGCTGTACCTTTTAGGCAGGATCCCCCAGAAGTGGTGTTGTGCCCTCTTCAGTGCAGTGTATCAGGAGTCACGGGGTGCCAATGTGTCTCTGTGCTTCCCGTGTCCACTGTCTTCATCTGGTTAAGATGATGCCTTGGCCAGGCACAGTGGCTCATGCCTGTAATCTCAATACTTTGGGAGGCCAAAGCAGACAGATCACTTGAGTTCTGGAGTTCAAGACCAGCCTGGGCAACATGGCAAAACCCCAGTTCTATAAAAAAAAAAATTAAAAAATTAGCCAGGCATGGTGGTGCATCCCTGTGGTCCCAGCTACTTGGGAGGCTGAGATGGGAGGATCACCTGAGCCTTGGGAGGTTGAGGCTGCAGTGAGCCATTATCACACCACTCTACTCCAGCCTGGGCAACAGTGAGACCCTGTCCCTCCAGCCCCCACCAAAAAGATGATATGTGCCGAGTTTCTCCATTGCACAGTTACTCTTTCCATTCTGTAATTAATAAGCATCTTCTGGGGAAGTGCTTCGAAGATATATCAATATCCTATTCTTTCAATTTTTTCATTTCTTTATTTCTATCTATGTAGATTCATGTCTTTCTGTTTTATCCAATGGCTTATAATCTGTGATGATTGTTATTTATTGTGATGCTTACATTGTCTCTTCTTTGGCCAGTGGGAGCCCCTTCAAGCTTTTTTTTTTTTTTTTTTTATAAAGACAGGGCCTCACCCTGTAGCCCAGGCTGTAGTGCGATGCTCACCATAGCATTAAACTCCTGGGTTCAAATGATCCTCCCACCTCAGCCTCTTGAGTAGCTAGGACTATAGGTACACATCACCATGCTCAACATTTTGTTGTTGTTATTTATTTATTTATTTTGTAGAGATGGAGTCTTACTATATTGCCCAGGCTTTTCTTGAACTCCTGGACTCAAGAGATCCCCCTACCTGGGCCTCCCAAACTGCTGGAATTACACGCACGAGTCACCGGCTGTGTCTGGCCTCTTCTTTTTCTTTTGACATGCCCTTTTCATTCTTTGAACACTTTCTTGGTTTTTGACATAAGAAGGTGCTCCAGGCTCGTCTTGTAGTTTTTCTGCCCAGCTCAGAATCAGCCATTCCAAGGAGCTCTGATTCCTTTAAGTAGAGAATAGTGATTAGAAGCCAAGATTTGGGTGCTAGTTACACTTATTGCCTTTGAGCTGTTGCTATTGCTGGACCCTCTCTATGGAAAGAGCTATATGCATATATGATATGTATATATACATGGGCATATTTCAGTATTTGTGTCTATTGACAATGATTAATTCATACTGATAGTTCCATTAGCACTCTAATACCATGTTTCACCTCCCTTGCCTGACAGTGAGGCACCTGGCCCCACTCTTCTTGCACATGTGCATGTTTGACCAGTCTCTCTGTGTGTAACAACATCCTATCTCTCTCTGCCTCACGCTTACTGAGCTTAGACACTCTGCCCAGAGCCACCGCTGCCTCCTCACCCAGAGCAGCCTCCGACTTCCAGTTTTGAAACAATGGTTCTTATATTTTTATTTTTTTTATTTTATTTTATATATATTTTTGAGATAGGGTCTCACTCTGTTACCCAGCCTGGAGTACAGTGGCACCATCTCAGCTCCCTGCAGCCTCAACCTCCCTGGCTCAAGTGATCCTCTCACCTCAGTCTCCCATGTAGGTGAGACTACAGGGATATACCACCATGCCTGGCTAATTTTGTTCATTTTTTTTGTGGAGACAAGATCTCTATGCTGCTCGGACTGGTCTCAAACTCCTGTTTTCAAGCAGTCCTCCCACTCAGCCTCCCAAAGTGCTGGGATTACAGGCATGAGCCTTTGTGCACAGTGGTTTCTATATTTTTTAAGCTGTGAGGCCCAGTTTCTGTCTGTCAGCCTCTGATGGTGACCTGGGCAGAAGCTGGGTTGTTAGCCACCTGAGGTATCTTGAGCCCCAGGGCACTGCTGTCAGTTCAGCTTTAATCTGCACAGGAACTTTTAGATACCTTCTGCACCCCCTCATTTGATACACAGAGAAGCTGAGGCCCAGCAAGGAATAGGGATTTTCTGCAGGTCCAAGACCAAGTTGGGGTGGAGTGAGAATGAGCCGCCTCCCGCTGCAGCCCTTCCCCATTGCCTTGCTGCTTGCTGCTCATTTCTCCAGTCTTCTTAGGAGAACCCTCGTGCCCTCCCCACTGGCCCAGGCTGGCCTTTCTATGACATGAGGCAGACCACATCCTTCTCCAGCTCCGTAGGGCCTCTCCGCTCAAATGGTCACCCTCTAGGCCCCAGGCCTCATGTCATCTGCAGATGTGTCTCCTTTGTCCTGTAGAGCGTTGACCTACAGCATTTGAGAATGATGAGCTTCCGTGTAAAATTCCATTTTTTTGGCTTCTCTTGGAAAATCAGAAGGTCTGGCCTCCTGAGCCCACCTCTCCACCTGGCAGGCCCCAGCTGGGGTTCGGTGATGGCTGCCCACTGGTTTGTTTTCTCTCCATCCCTCTCCCCACCCCCACCTCCCAAATTTGCTGACCTCTAACAGTCTCTCTCAGTAGACCACCTGGCCTGGCCCCTATTGACACTTGGTGTGAGACTCCCTAGCCATGGCCTGGCCCTCAGGACCTTCTCCTCCAGCTCCTTGCAGCTCTCCACCCTCCTCTCCCTCCGTGCCAGGCTGTGCACCATGCAGGAGAGAGGACAGTGTCCAGCTTCCCGGGTTCAGTCCCACCCGGTCTTGGCTTCTGCTCCTCTCCTTGCCTGGGCTACTCTTTCCCTCCACCCACTGGTCTTCTCCCCCTCCTGCTCTGCACACATCACCCCCTGCAGGAAGCTTGACCGAGGACCCCAGGCCAAGTCAGGTGCCCCTTCCTGAGTTCCTCCAGCACCTCCAGCTGACCCTGTGATAAGGATGCTCCTACCTTCTCCTTCCCTTTCTTTGCCTCTATTAAACTACAGATTCACTGGGCCAAGAGTTGACTTTTATCCCCTTGCCTGCTGGCCTAAAAGAGGTGTCAGTGCATAGTAGGTGCTGCATAAATGTTAGTCAAACAAGCATTAATAATAATAGGGACTACAAATATCCACATGGCACTTCTGGGATGCCAGCCTCCATCTAAGTACTTTATATGTGCTCAGTCATTCAAGCCTCACCACCATGCTGTGAGATAGTTACTGTTGTTGCCCCCACTTTGTAGACAAACTGAGGCACAGAGAGGTTAAGTGATGGGCCCAGGGTGGCACAGTGGTGGTCGTGGTCGGCCCAGGTACCTGATTCCATAGCACATGCTCTTACCTCTCACACACCTCTCAGTGTTAAAGTGGCCCACGCTTTCTGACTAAGGGATGTGAGTAAGTATGGTCAGGTGAGTTGCAGGGACCGCCCCCAACCTCCCAACCACACCCCAGACCCAGCTTCTAGTACCCTTAGGGGCCCAAACAGGTGACTGGGAACTAAGAAGGCTGCAGAGAAAGTGGTACCTTTTAACTTGGCAGCCTGCAGGAATTTTTCTCCCCTGAGGTCTTAGGAAACTGAGCATGTTTCACGTGTAATTAGGGTGAGCACTCTGAGTTAAGCATCAGCCCTTACGCAAACTTTCCAAGGCATTGCGTTGGGTTTAGCCGGGTACACTCTTGTTTCCCAATCACCAAAGACAAACCACACACCAGCCTGTCACCCCCGGGGCCGGAGCTGCTGGCCTCTCCATCGAGTCAAGTTCTGTCTGAGAGCTGGGAATGCTGTGTGGTCTGAAGAGGGTTCTGTCAATCAAACTCTGCTGTGGGAGAACTGTCTACGGCTCAGGTTCAAGTGAAGGGAAGGAAGCCAAGTGCATAGGGAGCGTCCCCTGCAAGCTGTCTGCATCACATCTTTTATAGACACTTCTTTCCCTCACTCCTCTCCCTGGCCTCACAGGGTCTAGTAGTTATGGTCCCATTTTTACAAAGGGGGAAACAGGCTCAGAGAGGTGAAGTCGTTTGCTGAAGGTCACACAGTGAACAACAGGACCAGCTGAGATTTGAACCAGGGTAGTCTGATTCCAGGGTCTTAACTCTTAAATAGCTAGTATTAAAGCTGAGCCAGAATTAAACCCGTTTCTGTCTGATTGTAAAACCCTGAGTTCTCACACCGCACCACACGATATCCATAGGAAAAGAAAGACATCTCTCTGCTTCTGGGGAGGGAAAGAAACCACACAAGACAGGAACCAGAGCCGTCATGAGCTGATGCTGAGACCATGGGCTCCTGGCAGGACTTTCTGTTAACCTCATGCCTTAACGTTAAGAAGAATCTCCAAGAGACAGACAGCAGGAGCTGGGGAGGGGAGTGCAGCAGGGAGTGGAAACAGGAGGAGGCAGGAAAGGGAAGGGGGGAGGAGAGGTGACGTGGAGCAAGAATGCAGCATCATCATATAACTCGAGCAGAGCTGTGCGTTTCCCTGCTTCCTCTAGCGTCAGAGTCACCCGCGACTCAGGGGTTCCATTCATTACCCAGGTCCTACTATGCACCAGGCCCATGCTAGGGTTTGGAAACATGGCAAGGGGCAAAACCTAATGAGGCCCCTGCCCTCGTGGAAGTGACACTCTGATGAAAGACCCACTGATGAGTGGAAAGGTCATCCGGTGGCTCACGCCTATAATCTCAGTACTTTGGGAGGCCGAGGTAGACGGATCGCTTGAGCTCAGAGGTTCGAGACCAGCCTGGGCAACATAGCAAACCCCATCTCTACCAAAAAAATACAAAAATTAGCCAGGCATGGTGGTGCATGCCTGTAGTCCCAGCTACTCGGGAGGCTGAGGCATGAGGATCACTTGAACCTAGGAGGCAGAGGTTGCAGTGAGCCGAGATTGAAAAACTGCACTCCAGCCTGGGTAAATGAGCTATCCCCTGACTAAAAAAAAAAAAAAAAAAAAAACACCAAAAATGTTATGAAGAAGAGATAACAAGGGAATGCGATCTAAAAGTATTGGGGGGAGCAAGGGTTCCGTCAGAGAAGCCTCCCACAAGGCATCTTGGAGGAAGTGTCCTGAAAGAGCAGAAGAACTATGGGAAGAACCATGGTTTGCTGAACCATATGGCACATGAGCCAGCACAACTGCCTACTGCCTTGAGTGAGACCCATCCTTTGTGCCCACCTCACTCCTGTTCCATTTGCTCTCTGCAGGTTTGACATCTACAGGAAGGTGCCCAAGGACCTTACGCAGCCAACGTATACCGGGGCCATTAGTGAGTAGCCACCCTCTGGCCATGCCCTCTGCCCCATCCCCACTGCCTGCGCCTGCTCTCTCTGTGCAGAACATCTGGACCAGGGAGGAAAGAAGGAAAGACAGGAGGGAGAGAAAAAATGCTGAGCATCTCGCGAGCCCTTCAAACATTTCTTCACTTAATCTCTATCCTTACTGTAACCCTGCAAGGTATAGACACCATCTGGGAGGACACAAAAGAAATTGTTAAGAGTAGCTGTCAGGCTGGGCATGGTGGCTCACGCCTATAATCCTAGCACTTCGGGAGGCCGAGGCGGGTGGATCACCTGAGGTCAGGAGTTCGAGACCAACCTGGTCAACATGGTGAAACCCTGTCTCTATTAAAAACACAAAATTAGTTGGGCATGGTAGCACATGCCTGTAATCCCAGCTACTTGGGAGGCTGAGACAAGAAAATCGCTGGAACCTGGGAGGCAGAGGTTGTAGTGAGCCGAGATCACACCATTGCACTCCAGCCCGGGTGACAAAAGTCAAATTCTGTCTCAAAAAAAAGAAAAGAAAAGAAAAAAGAGTAGCTGCTCCTGGGAGAGGAATCAGGCTTGGGGGTAGGAGGGAGATTTACTTTTCTCTTTATAGCTTAGAAACAATTTGAGTTTTTCACCAAAGCATGTTTTTATCCATTAAAAAAAAAAACACAATCTCGTCCAGATTTTGGGTTCTAAAGACCATTCTTCAATAAAAGGAACCACAGCTCCTTGTAGAAATGCCTGATTTCAGGGCTAGGCAGGGTAAGGAGAGGGGACCCTGGAGCTCCTGGTGTCAGCAGGATGTAGGAGCCAACCTGAAAGCCAACCTGTGCCAGTTTTGAGGAATAAAATAAATAATGGTATTACTGCTTAGAAGCCAAAGAATTAAGAAAAAGTTCTGTGAGTCCTAATTGGTATAAATAAATGCGGGAGAAGGGACAAATCCTTATAGAAGAATTCCAAATAATATACAGGTTGAGTATCTCTTATCCAAAATGCTTAGGACAAGTGTCTCAGATTTTGGATTTCAGATTTTTGAATATTTGTGTCGTACTTATCATTTGAGCATTCCACATCCAAAAACCTGAAATCTAAAATGTTCCAGTGAGCATTTCCTTTGAGCATCATGTTGGCATTCAAAATGTTTCAAATTTTGGAGCACTTTGAATTTCAGATTTTCAGATTTGGGATACTCACCGTGTATATAGATATTCTCCCATCCAGGCAGTAGAGTTTAATTCCTCTCTCCTTGAGTGTGAGCTGGACTTATTAACTCTATTTCAAATAATAGAGAATGGGAAGGAAAAATAAGACCTTTACTGAGAAAACATGGCAAGTGACCAGTGAGGAACCAGGTGAGAAAGGTTGGCATCACCAGTGATAAGCCACGTGCATATCATGAGCCCCTGATATGATGCATGGAGGAGTCTTGGCTCCATGGGCTCATCCCCAAAAAACACAGTTCAGTCTAATCATGAGATTAGATTGAATTAGCAATCCCAGATCGGGGGACATTATATAGCATACTTGACCAGTACTCTTCAAAAGTGACAAGACCTTGATAAACACAACAGACCAAGGAACTGTCACTGATGAGAGACTAAGGACTCAGGAAGAAAATGCAAAGTGGACTCCTGGATCACTTCCTGGAACAGAAATCAGGAGTTTGTAAGAAAACTGGTGAAGCCCAAATAAAGTCCATAGCCAAGTTCATGATACTGTGTTAATGTCAATTTCTTCATTTTGACAAATGTAAGACGCTAACATAAGGGGAAGCCCAGTGAAGGGCATATGGGAACTGTCTGTACTACCTTTGCACCTATGATTATTCTACAGTAAAAAGTTTTAAAACAAACCAAAGCTACCTTGCAAACGGGATGCTTTAGCCTCATTTTTCCAATGAGAAAATGAGCTGAGAGAGGTGACTAAAATTTCACAGCTCACAAAAGATGGAGCCAAGACTCATACTCAGGTGGGCCTCCTTGCACCAAACAGGCCTCCCCAGTACTTGGTGTGGGAGAGGGACCCACCCCTTGACAGTCCCAGCCCTGCTGCCTGAGCAGTGTCCTGGGCCAGACAGTCGGTCATATTGGAGTGTGCTCCTGCCAGGTCAGGCCATTCGCAGTTGGGGGATGACCTCCGGGATCTGACTGGGCTTGTTGAAGCTGCAAGATGCCTTTGTGAGCCCTGAGGAAGAAACAGCACAGCCGATTGGCAGGATGCATGTCACACAGGCTCTCTGGCCGGGCAGAGCAAGGTTCATCCTCCCATTTAGCAGCAGCATAACTGAGCAAGTCACTTCGCCTATCTGAGCCTCAGTTTCCCGATCTGGGGATTAAGTGTGTCCCGGGATATGTCTTGTGCAGGGCACATGCTAACCCCTCAGTGTACAGATGACTGTCCTCTTCTTATCACTGTCCCCCTGGAGCCTGCAACCTATGAGGGTCTGTGGGCTGAGAAGCTGTGCCGCTTTGTGCCTTCACCCCCAAGGAAAGGATATGGAGGGGACCATGAGAGGAAAGAGGCTTGCTAGTTTATGAACCTGATCCAAAAAATTCAAATGAGGCTTGCAGCCCCATTCCTACCGTCCACCAATGGCTCTACCCTCTTCCCTCTTCTCCAACTCTGCAGTCTCTCCCTTGTCTGGTATATTTAACAGTCAGGTGTATATTTTTCTAGAGTTTATGAAAAAATACTTAGGCTTTTTTTTTTTTTTTTTTGAGATGGAGTCTCGCTCTGTCCCCCAGGCTGGAAAGCAGTGGCATGATACTGGCTCACTGCAACCTCTGCCTCCCAGCTTCAAGCAATTCTTGCACATCAGCCTCCCCTAGTAGCTGGGACTATAGAACAAACACCCGCCACCATGCCAAGCTAATTTTTGTATTTTTAGTAGGGACGGGGTTTCACCATGTTGGCCAGGCTAATTTCAAACTCCTGACCTCAAGTGATCCGCCTGCCTCAGCCTCCCAAAGTGCTGGGATTACAGGTATGAGCCACTGTGCCCAGCCTATTTAGGCTTTGATACACCTATATCACTGTCTGAAACACAAAAGGGAGCATACTTTGCACACCATTCTTCCCCTGCCTTTCTTCCACTAATACATGCTGGGCACCTTTCCTGCCAACGGATAAACAGCCACCACATTCTTCTTTCCAGCTGTGTCACATTCTATTATCTGGCTGACCTACGGGGCCTGTGGCCAGCCCTCTAAGGGTAGACATTCCCCATTCTGGTTTGTTTAACATCCTTTTATCCTTTTACAGTTATTTCTGTCAGGTAATTCCCTAGAAGAGGAATTGCTGGGTTAAAGAGTATGTGTGTTTTGAAACTTATAAGGTCCTGCCAAAGGGGTCTCCAGAGACATGGTCTGATAGGCAGTTTTAGCCACCCAGCACAGGAGACAGCAAATTTGCTTACACAAGAGGAAAGGCATAAGGCATAGGAAGCCAGCCCTTAGCTACCATTTAGTGAACAAATATTTATTAACCAGGTCCTGGGGCCAGGCGCCATGCCAAGCCCTGGGACTGTGCTGATGAACGGGCTTCCGTCTTTGTCCTTGAGGAGCTCACAGCCAGGCAGGGCAAGCCGACTCGGACACACTCCATTTCATTACTCTGTGGTAGGTGCTATTAATGACTGAAGAAAAGATCAGGGCAGTGGAGAGTCACAGCTTGGGGTTTAAATTTTGCCTCCTCCACTTATGTGACTGTGTGACCTGGGACAAATTCCTTGACTTCTCACAGCCTTGGGTCTCAGGTCAGGTCCAGTGCCCCCTCTGGCTGGCCGTACCAGGTTTCCTACCAGCACGCCTTCTCCTGGGGTCACATTCCTACTGTCCAATGCCTGAGTCAGTTTCAGGAGACGTCTAGAGTCAGAGAGCCTTAGAGTCTTGCCCAAACATGGACTGAAAAACCTTCATCAAGCCTTCAGTATCAGAAGGCCTTTCTGGTTGAAATAGTTTTTACCTCCCTTCATGTTTTTCATTCATTCATTCAACAAATATTTATTTTGTACCTTCTCTGAGCCAGGCACTGTGCTAGTGCCTGAGGCCACAGTGGCATTGAGACCTCGTCCCTGTCCTCCTCTGCTATCTGGGGGAAAGGTAACACATGCCATGAACATGTGTGATTGCAACCTTTGGACCACTTGGGTCTCTACCAATCAGACTTGGTACTTACTGTGTCCACCTGCTGGACTGACCAGGCCTCAGTCTGAGCCTTGAAAAAGCACACAGATTTCAGAAGGAGGCCTTTCCATCCCCATCCCCCGGCTCCGGTATGGATAGAATTAGAACCCTGGGACATGTCTACAGTCATGAAGCACGAAAGGCAGCTATCAACACCAACCTTCGTGAACACTCCCTTTTTGTTTTGTTTTGTGAAGGAATTTCACTCTTGTTGTCCAGGCTGGAGTATAATGGTGCAATCTCGGCTCACTGCAACCTCTCCCTCCCTGGTTCAAGTGATTCGCCTGACTCAGCCTCCCGAGTAGCTGGAATTACAGGCGCCTGCCACTGTGCCTGGCTAATTTTTGTATTTTTAGTAGAGATGGGGTTTCACCCTGTTAGCCAGGCAGGTCTCAAACTCCTGAACTCAAGTGATCCACCCAACTAGGCCTCCCAAAGTACTGAGATTACAGGCGTGAGCCACCAGGCCTGGCAACACTCCCTGTTTTGTGCCCGCTCATCATTACAACGTCCAGTGGGTTGTTGGGGCTTGGGGAAGGAGGGTGCAAATGATTCTGAAATGTGGGTCCTAAATGATCCGATCGGAACGTTGCAAGCTTCTAAAGGAAGGATGTTCTGCTTGCTCAGTTTTCCAAGAGGTTGAATAGCCTCAGTTTGCAGGTGAGAAAGGGAAGAACAGGAGCCAGGAAATTTGGATTGATAGCTGATCTCTTCCAATGGATTTGTTCAACAGTTGGAGAAGACATTTGAAGTTAATCTCTCTGCCATTAGAAAACAAAACAAAACACAGCCACTCTGTAAATTGATATGGAGACTGTTTCAACATAGATTGCTAAGTGAGCAAAGCATGGTGGAAAAGAGTGTGCCCATTATGCTGCTGTACGTTTAGGGGGAAAGGGGGACTTTATTTATTTATTTATTTAGATGTCCATGGATGGACACAGGAAACTGTAACAGGGAATTGGGGGCTGCAGATCAGGAGAGACTCACTTTTTTATATGGCTGGATTTTTTTTTTAATAATATGCATTGTTACCTAATTTTTTCTTTTTTTTGTTGTTTTTTTATTTTTTTTTTCTGAGACAGAGTCTCGCTCTGTTGCCAGGCACCAGGCTGGAGTGCAGTGGTATGATCTTGGCTCACTGCAATCTCTGCCTCCCAGGTTCAAGCAATTCTCCTGCCTCAGCCTCCCAAGTAGCTGGGACTACAGGCGAGTGCCACCATGCCCAGCTAATTTTTGTATTTTTTTTATTTTTAGTAGAGACAGGATTTCACCGTGTTGGCCAGGATGGTCTCGATCTCTTGACCTCGTGATCCGCCTGCCTCGGCCTCCCAAAGTGCTGGGATTACAGGCTTGAGCCACCAAGCCCGGCTTTTTTTTTCTTTAAAAAATTTTTTTTGTTTCTCACTCTGTCTTATGGTGCTGTTGATACTTTTTTTTCTCTCTCTCTTAAGTAAAACTTGTAAATGCTTCCCTGGTATAACTCTTCCAACGTTTGGGAGAAATTGGGAGTAATTCTAGTATCCCCCATGTCTCAGGGTGGTTGGAGAGACTCAGTGAGCGGTCTGGGACATTCTGCCCTTCACTTGGAGCCTACATTCCTGAGGTTCCTTTCCTCAGGGCATTGGTTCTAAAACACAGGGGTTCCAGTCCTGCCTTTCCTGCCCCCACACAGTGAAGCCTTGGGGCAGCCTCCTCATCTTGCTGCGCCTGCATTTCCACACCCTTACCATGGGCACCGCCCTCTCAAGGCGGGTGGGAGTGTGAGATGACGGGACATCTGTTAATGCACTCACGACAGGGCAGAGTAGGGGCCCAGCAAACACTCTTTTTCGTCCCTCTTCACTCGGAATGCACTCTTTTTCGTCCCCCTTCACTCTTTGGCTGTTCATTTTGAAGACAGACAGATAGATTGCTATTTCCTTTGAAGACAGATCAATCAATGGATCAATGTTTGGCTGTTTTAGACAGGTAGATAGGGAGATAGATATACATAAATAGATAATGGTCTAAGAAAAATAATAGAGATAGGCCAGGCACAGTGGCTCATGCCTATAATCCCAGCACTTTGGGAGGCCAAGGTGGGTGGATCATGAGGTCAGGAGTTTGAGACCAGCCTGGCCAATATGGTGAAACCCCGTCTCTACTAAAAATACAAAAATTAGCTGGGCATGGTGGCACTTGCCTGTAGTCCCAGCTACTCAGGAGGCTGAGACAGAAGAATCGCTTGAACCTGGGAGGTGGAGGTTGCAGTGAGCCAAGATTGTGCCACTGCACGCCAGCCTGGGCAACAGAGCGCGACTCCATAAAAAGGAAAAATAATAGAGATAACTGGCTGTTGCATCCATGATGCTGGCTCTGCCAGTCCAGGTGCAGGCTGCTGAGAACGTAGCAGAATCAGCAAGAGAGACTGGGAACTATTTTCTTTGCAGGAAACTAAGGGTTAACCAACGTGTCGAATCACTTTCCCCAGATCAACAAACCCTTCCCACAACTCTCTGATGGAAGTCCTACTTATGAGCTGATGCTCAAATAATTATTACCTGCCGGACTCTGTTTCAAGCCCAATCTTTGTGTTATTGAAATCCTCAGAGCAGCCCTATAAGGCAGGTACTACCATTGCTGCCACTTACAGGTGAGAAAGTGGAAGCACAAAGAGGTAAACAACTCACCTAGGGCCATGCAGCAGGTGAGCAGTGGGGCCCCAGCGTGGCCCTGGGATGTGAGCCTTTGCCCACTAAGCGCCTCTGGGCAAAGCTCAGGTGTGGTGTATTCAGCCCTCATTTTGTATCCCAGGAGCTGACTCCCTGCCGTACACAATACTTATTAGTGGCTCCCATGTCCCCAGCCCCAGGCCAGGTACTAGAACTCCAGAGTATTTGCCTTTCTGAATATCAGTCTAGTGGAAGAAACAGCCACAGATAACCAATAAAATGTGGAACATGTTCAAGTAGAGGCTGGGAACACAGAGAGAAGAGTGAACCAGCTCCACCTCTGGGAGTGAGGGAAGGTTCCCATCAGAAGGGACATTTGAGTCGGGTCTGGGAGGATGAGTAGGAGTTTACCAAGCAGAGAGGATAAGCATGGAGGAGGAGGGATGATGATTCCAGGAAAAGTAGCAGAAATGAAAGGCATATTTAGAGAATAGCATGTAGCTTGGTGTGACTGGGTGGTTGGACATTGTGGGGAGTGTCAGGAGATGGGGCTGGTGAGCCCAGTTGAAGGCCACACCCTGGGGCATTTGTTATGTCCTGCCCCTAGGGAGTGACTCCAGGGTCCACAAACTCCAGTGTCTTTAGGGCCAGGCAGATGAGATAAAGACAACTGACATGGCCAGCCGCAGAACTCTGTTCTACACTCTCTGCATTTTAAACATATTGGACCAGCCGGGGGCAATGGCTCACACCTGTAACCCCAACACTTTGGGAGGCCAAGGTGGGCAGATCATTTGAGGTCAGGAGTTCGAGACCAGCCTGGCCAACATGGTGAAACCCTGCCTCTACTAAACAAAAATTAGCTGAGTGTTGTGGCAGGCACATGTAATCCCAGCTACTTGGGAGGCTGAGGCAGGAGAATCACTCGAACCCAGGAGGTGGAGGTTACAGTGAGCCAAGATTATGCCACTGTACTCCAGCCTGGGTGACAGAGCAATACCCTGTCTTAAAAACAAACAAAGAAATAATAAACATATTGGACCATCCTTCACTTCCATAAAGAATTGTTTCTTCTCTTGAAGCACCCCTGTCTGTAGCCGCATTTTTCTCTTTCTGAGGACATAGGCACAGTATGGATGGCACCACAGAGGGTGGTGATACACAGCAGCAGACTCTCTGCCTCAACCTCAGAACCAGAGAGGCAGAAGGGAGTGATGGGGCCTATGGCAAACTGGTGGGCTCAGACCCTCTGTGGGAACAAGGGCTGGATGTTCTGGAGAAGCCAGAAAGCTGGCCTTTTATGTGAAATCTGCTGATTGTTCAATATGGACTCCAAATTGTGAAACATGTTATCCCTTGAGCCAAGCAGAACACATTTGTGGGCCACTGGTTTGCAGCCTCTACTTTTGGCTGGCCTCTACATTAAAGAGCTCTCCTGGAAGGAAGCAGGGCCAGCCCCAGGAGGATGGCCTGTGTCGGGAGGTTGATCCACACCTGGAGGTCAGACCAGCACCCCAAAGGCAGGAGGCGGGGCTGCTTCATGTTGAGGCTCCAGTCAGAAGGGGCTTTGGAGAGCCGGTGGGCACACCCCCACACCCTTGTCCTGAGGCCTCTTTCCTCTCCCCTCTAGGCTGGCCTCCCTTCGTTGGTGCACACCATCCTTAACAGTTTGCATTTCTGTCATTTCTTCCAGTCTCCATCTGCTGCTGCCTCTTCATCCTCTTCCTCTTCCTCTCGGAGCTCACCGGATTTATAACGACAGAAGTGTAAGTCATACTTCCCCAATGGGGCATTCCAGGACGTTCTGGTACCTCAGACAAGAAGAGGGAGGGGTCTTTGGCCAGACACAGTGGCTCACGCCTGTAATCCCAGCACTTCGGGAGGCTGAAGCAGGTGGATCACCTGAGGTCAGGAGTTCAAGACCAGCCTGGCTAACATGGTGAAACCCTGTCTCTACTAAAAATACAAAAATTAGCCAGGCATGGTGGCGGGCGCCTATAATCCCAGCTACCTGGGGGCTGAGGCAGGAGAATCGTTTGAACCTGGGAGATGGAGGTTGCAGTGAGCTGAGATTGCACCACTGCACTCCAGCCTGAGTGACAAAGCAAGACCCTGTCCCCTCCCCCCCCAAAAAAAGAGGGAGGTTTCTTAAAAAGGAGAGAAAGTTCTGAACCTTCCAACTTCTGTCTCCAAGCCTATGGCATCGGTTGCTCTTCTGTTTCTTAAAAGGATTTCAAAGTCAGAGCAAAAGTGAATATTGCCTTGTTAAAGTCAAAGAGAACATTTTGGTTCCGTTCTGTGGGGGTCCTCCTGGCTTCGCAGATGAACAGAAATAATTTGCTCATCTCTGCCATCCCTTTGTTTGGCCAGTGGGCTTTTTTTTCCCTCTGAATCATCACAGGGTCATTTGATGTGAGAGCCGAAGAGTTCAGAGAAACTAATGGGTACAGCTTCCTACCGGAGGGGGCGAGGTTGCTGACATCAGAGCCTGGCCTCCTGGACTAACCCCCTTCCCATTTCTCAGGCCCACACTTGGTGAGGAATCGGTGCGGCCTTCCTGGCAGTGGCTGACGCAGCGTTAATCCATCCCTGATTCCTAGAATTATCTCTTGTCTGGATAACCTAGTAAACACTCTGGGGTGTGTGTAACAGAATGCCATTGGAATTATGCAGTCACGGCCTCATCGGACGCCCCTCTGAGAGGGAATTAGACCCAGGAGCTTCCTGCCTTTGACACTGGCTTGAGGCTTCAAAGCCTCTTCGTTTCTTTGTTTACAGCCTGGAAAGTCATCATGGAGCTGAGCCCTGGCCACCCACTCTCCTGCTCAGCACTGGAATTTTCTTTTTCACTAATGGGATTTCTTAAGTTTCCTTTGCCTCCTCTCAGCCACAAGACAATAGGACACTAAATACACAGCTGCTTAGCCCAAGATGACTCTTCATTGTACAAGCATTACCACCTTTAGTTCTCAATCTGCCCCAGGAGGGAGCTGCCCCCTCTTTATAGAAGAGAATTGAGGCCCAGGGAGATGGAGGGACCTGCCCACAGCCACACAGTTAGGAGGTGGCTCCCAGGCCCACCCGTCTCCCAAGCCCACATGTGTTTGACCAGCACACTGAGAGTCCTACGAGATGGGAGTGCTGGTCTTGCCTTGTTTCTGGGTATAACTTTCAGCCCTCCCCTGGTATGGGAGAGTTTGCCTTCCCTAGTTACTCTGATTCTGTTTTAACCCTGTTGGCACCAAAGCCCAGTGGACCTTTTACAGTGGTGAGAAGAGCACCACGTAAGGCATTGGGAGACCCAGTGCCAGGTCTCTGCTTAATTACTACTTTGCTGTGTGATCCAAGCCAAGTTGCCAAACCCCTCTGGGGTCTCAGGATTGGTAGCCAAATGAAGGAGCGTAGACCAGAGTCAGAGCTCCCTTCCAGCTCTGGGAGAGCTGGATCTGCTTCCCAAGACATGACCCTGTGGCCGTTCAGGGTTCAAAGAAGGGGTTTTATTCCCCTCAGGCTCTAATGGGACATGGCTGTGTCCAAGTCAAGCATCTTCCCCTCTGCACGACTGGCCGCTGGACATCTTAGGATCACCCTATCATGCATCAGAGGTAGAAGCAGGGAGAACAGCAAGAGGTTGAGACTTGCGGATGTCATGAGGTACCTATTGTATGTCAGATACCCGCTGGCCTCTGCAGGCTGTACCCCACTCTCTAGGAGGGGACCTGCTTGACTTGGCAGGCCTGTCATGTTCTGAGCAAGGTGACAAAGGCGCACATGTGGCATCCACTAAGACCAGGCAGGTGGCTTTATGTGTTGTGGGCAGGAGAACCAGCAGGTCCAAAGGGCCTGAGGCAGGGATTACCTGGTGCATGTGAGAGGAAAGAAGAAGGGCAGTCAGCCAGGACAAAGCAAGCAGAGAGGGTAAGAGGTGGAGCAGGTAGGACGGAGGCAGGTCAGGCCCTCTGCACTGCCAGGTAGAATTGGGACACATTTCTTTTTCTTTTTTTTTTTTTGGAGACAGAGTCTTGCTCTGTCGTGCATGCTGGAGTGCAGTGGTGCAATCTCAGTTCACTGCAACCTCCACCTTCCAGGTGCAAGTGATTCTCCTGCCTCAGCCTCCCCACTAGCTGGGACTACAGGGGCCCGTCACCATGCCCAGCTAATTTTTGTATTTTCAGTAGAGACATGGTTTTACCATGTTGACCAGGCTTGTCTCTAACTCCTGACCTCAAATGATCTGATGACCTCAGCCTCCCAAAGTGCTGAGATTACAGGCATGAACCACCATGTCGGGCCTGGGACTCACTTCTTGATGACGAGCTGGTGGAGCCCAGGGCCGGGTCTGCTCACTTGCTACTCTGTGGCTTCACACGTGGAGGCGCTGAAAATGCTGGTGGTTGACATAGTCAGCAAGCAAACAAAACTAGACAGTATCGATCAGGGGCAAGTACTCCAAACACAAAACTAAAGCAGGGCAGGAGGTGGAAAATGAGACAGCTGCAGATACATGATATTTTGTGAGGATCAAACAGGATTCTTTAGCTGAAAGGTACTTAAAATAGTGCCGGATATACTTTAATATCACTAGGTCCATATCTCTTCATGTATTTATTCATTTCCTACACAGTCTGCATCTAACTCTAAAAAGGTTTTAAGGCTGCTCCACACCGGGCATGTAAGTACTCAGTGAATGTGAATTCCTTGTCCCTCTTCCTCTTTGAGTTAAGAAGATGCCTCTCTTGCCTGCTGCTGACAGCATGTCGGGTGGCCTTCTCCACCTCATCCCACATGAGGTGGGGCACTGAGGCAATGGGCTGCAGACAAATGAGTTTTGATGTCACGGCTTGAGGCTCAAGCAGGTGGGGCCCCACCTGCAGAGTGCCCAGGAACACTGGGAAGGGCCCTTCCGGCAAGCCCAGACAACTCATGCAGTTTCCCAAGGGCAGGGCGGCTTCTTTCTGAGAGGAGAATGTGTTCCCACTGCTCCCCACTCCCCTGCTCCAGGACGTTCCCTCCCTCTCTCCCGTGGTCAGCCTGGACGCTCTGATCCCAAGTCGCTGGAGAGGTACAAAGCCCAGGGGTGAGGTGAGGAAGGGGGCTAGATGCAGTGGCTCACACCTGTAATCCCAGCACTTTGGAAGGCAAAGGCCAGAGGATCACTTGAGCCCAGGAGTTCAAGACCAGCCTGGACAACATAATGAGAGCCTGTCTCTGCAAAAACATTTTTAAAACATTAGCTGGCCATGGTGGCTCGCACCTGTAGTCCCTGCTACTTGGGAAGCTGAGATGGGAGGATCACTTGAGTTCAGGAGATCCAGGCTACAATGAGCTGTGATTGCGCCATGGCACTTCAGCCTGGGAGACAGAGCGAGACCCTATCTAAAAAAAAAAAAAAAAACAGCAAAAACACAGGGGACATTTTTTGAGCATTTGCCTAGCGTCCAACCCTTTGCTAAGTCAGTGGCTGGAGAGAAGGAGGGAGGCAGGGATGAATAGAGATACCTGTCCAGAGCTAAGGCCAGAGGCTCCAGCGATGAAGATGCGGTGACCCTGACGCCCCCTTCCCCGTGCTGCCTCCTTACCAAGGTGCAGGAGTTGCCTGAAGGGACTGTACAGCATGAGCCCTAGACCTCCTAAGCAATCAGGAAGAGAAAGCATCGCCTCTTTGGGGAGAGGCACAAAGCTTAGGAATGGGGGCAGTTATCAGAAGCTTGTGACCCCTAGAAAGCACTGCTGGTTTGGGAGGAACTGAAGGTCACAGTTCTCTTTTTCTGGGTGGCTGGCCCTCTGTGACAGTTTTGTGGCTACAGCGGGTCAGCGCCCCCTCCCGCCACCATGAGGTTATAACTTAAGGAAATGAGGTCACCGTTGGTTGGATCAACATGGCTCCATCCCCAGCCTGGGTTATCAGTGACATAAGATGCTTATTCTGGCCTGGGCCTGGTGGGAGGCACATTTGTTTGGGTGGTTGGGCTCCAACCTGGCTTTGGACAGGCTGGTAATTATCCTTGGGAAAGAGGCCCCACAGAGTGTTCTGAAACTGTGTTTTCAGGGAGCAGGCCCCTCCTCAGGCAACCTGGCCACAGAATGTTCCAGCCTCTGACTGCCCAGTCTCTGACTGCTCTCAATAATTATTAACCTCATAAGATTTATGCTAATAAAATGTAGTAATTGGAACTTCCCATTGATAGTTTATAAAATAATGTACTTATGGTACCTTCCATAATATAACTCATGGATTTATTATGTGCATGCTAACACCTAGCTCAGCACTTTATTTTTATTTTTTGTTTGTTTGTTTTTTGAAACAGGGCCTTGTTCTGTTGCCCGGGCTGGAGGGCAGTGGCTGAATTATGGCTCACTGTAGCCACAACGTCCCAAGCTATCCTTCTGCCTCAGCCTCCCGAGTAGCTGGGACTACGGGCATAAGCCACCACGCCCAGCTAATTTTTTAATTCTTTGTAGAGACAGGGGTCCCCCAGGCTGGTCTCTAACTTCTGGACTCAAGCGATTCTCCCACTTTGGCCTCCTAAAGTGCTGGGATTATAGGCGTGCGTACTGCGCCTGGCAGGTCAGCACTTCATAATGGTCATCCATTGATCATCACAGAACCCCTTAAGGTAACTACTGCTGTTCTCCCCATGTTACAGCTGGGGAAACTGAGGTACCAGGTGGCCAAAACCATATGAAGCAGTAATTGGTGGAAGTGGAGTCAAACCCAGGTCTGGGATGCTAAAGCCCAGACTCAGTGCCTCTCCTCTGTTGTACCCCAAGCATTTCGGGGCCCCAGGCTCATGGGAGCCACTGCTTTTTGGTCAGAATAGCTGACTGGAGGACATGGATGCACCCTTCTAGGGTGAGGTAGCCAAGCAGGCAGATGGAAGCCCGGGAGGTGGGAGCTTGGAGGTCACTTGGAATCAGGTTCTCACAGGCTCCTCCTAGGAGGCTGGAGTGGGGAGCAGTAGCTTAACCAGGAGGAGGAGCTGGAAGTCTCCAGGTTGCCTGCCGTGAGCCTGGGTTGTGGGCCAGGCTGGGTAGAGGGCCCCAGGTGTCGCATTAAGGAGCATGAAGGACATTGCTCTTAGCCATAGGAGGCCTGAGGGCGTCTGAGTGTGGAGTGATGGGTTTATGCCTCAGACAGCTCACCTCTTGTGAAGAGGGGTTTGATGTGGGGCCATCCAGAGGCCAGGACCCTGGTAGGAGCTGGGTGATGAGCCAAGGCAGAGGGGCCGAGGGCACTGGAACTTTGGCTTTGGAGCAGGGGTGTGCAGAACCCGGCGGCTGGCTGTCAAGGGATGTATTTTAGACATCCACCTGGTTGATAATAGATACACACACTTTTACCTGGACGAGTCAGGATCTGAAACTCAAGGTTCTGGAGTGCATGCTGGCAGAATCTCCATCCTTCCCTCCACCACTACCCCCCCAAGCCCTTGCTGCTGGCCTCACTGCTGCGTAAGTTTCCATTCGATCAAATTTTGAAGCATAGAGGTCAGAGACTTCAGGCAGGAATCTGAACTATTTAAGGGCCATTCTAAAAGCAAATAAAATTGTTTTGTATAGATGTCATTGGACTTAATTCTTCAGACTAGAATTTCAAGGCCCTCCACCACATTCCATTCACACTGCCCCCACCCACGCCTCCCCCCCTCCCCGCCCTTGTGTACCTCTCCCTACAAGGCCACTGCCCATCCACACCCCCCACCCTCCCACACAGTCACCACGCTGGGCCTGACTCCCTGACGCCATCTGGCGTCCCCCACCTGGAATGTGCCCCCTGTTCTCCACCAGCGCCCGCCTTCCCTGCATCCTGGGAGTTCTGCTGAGGACTCCCTCCTCCACTTGGGCTCATTCCACAGAAGTTGGAGAGAACACGCTCTGTGCTGAGGCTCAGGGAGCCCTCATCCTGGGGATGGTGATGGGTGGGGGAGGCTTGTGGGACAGACGCGAGCGAATCTCTAAGCACCCCTGTACCCTGCAGGCACCTGGGCCATGGTGGGGAGGGGCACACCTGGAGATGACAAAAAAGGGCTAGGACACCTGCATCACCAGTCCACTTCAGGGCCACTGGCCCCTCAATCTTTCACTGATTCCCATCCCATCCAGGCAGTGCAGTGCCTTGGAAAGAGCCTAGGTTGTGGGCCCCTGTCCCTGGGCTCAGATCCTGCCTCTGCCTCCTCCTGGTCCTTTGATCTTAGCCAGCCATTTGTGCTCCTCTGAGCCCAGTTTCATCGACGTGAAAGAACAGTACCCTTGTTAAACACTGGATCAACCCATTGAGCATCGATATTAATAATAATGATAAAAGAGTGGACATGTATTGAGCACTTACTGTTTACTAAGACCACACTTAGTGTTCTTCTTGCTTGATCTTTTGATCTTTTCAGCAACCCCATGGCATAGATACTACAATTGTCCCCATTTTATGTCTGCGGAAACTGATGGAGGGGAAGCCCTTTGCCCAAGTCAACCAGCCAAGAGGTGATTAAGAGCCAGGATTTTAACCCTGGTAGCCTGGGCTTCTCCTGCGCTGCTGTATTTTCTTTACCAAGAAGGGCCTGGAATCAGCCTTTGAGAAAAATGAGTCACACACACACACTCACATTCATATACTCACACAGTGACACACTGACTCACACTCACACACTCACTCTCCTGCCCTGGGGCAGCCAGCAGCTTGACCCCGCAGTCTTCCAGCAGCCCTGTGAAGTAGATGGAATCTTTATCCTTACTTTCCTCTTTCTCCTTTCCTCTCTCCCTCCTTCCTTTCCTTTCTTATTTTCTTATTTTAGTGAGGTATGTGTAACTTACATAAAGCAAAGTGCATAAATCTTAAGATAGAGGCTTGATAAATTTTCACCTGTGTTTACACTTGTAACCATCTGATGAAGGCATAATACATTCTATCACCAAAGAAGGTTCCCTTGAGCCCCTCCCAGTCAGTAACCCCACCACTATTATTCTGACTTCCATTGCCATAGATTAATTTTGCCTATTTTCAAACTGATCGAAAGTTTTTCCAGTTTTACAGATGAGGAAACTGAGGTTCAGAGAGGTGACACACTGTGTCCTAGGTCTCCCAGCTCCCAAGTGGCAGAGCCAGGAGGTGAGCCTACACCCATCTGCCACTGCCTCCATAGGCCTTCCCACTGCCCACACTGGTGACAGGGGCGTCAGGCCCACAGGAGTCCTCAAACCACAGTAAATCCACAAAAAACATTTCTTTTTCTTCCAGGTGGGTTGATCTCTGGCAGCCCGTTGGCTTTTTAAAATCAGTTCAGCCCTAGCCAATGGAATTAGTTAGTCTTGGCAGGCTCCTGCCGTGGGGTGGCTGTGGGCGGGTTCGTGGCGCTGGCTGGGGTGGCAGGAAGCCAGCAGTCCTGGAACATTTGCCTTGGACACGAAGGTGGCCGGATTGACCTCATCAGGAGGCCCAAGTGATTGAATCGTGTTTATCCCACAGCCCGGGGGTCCTCCAGGAAGGAGCCTGGGAGCAGCCAGTTCTAGCCTTCCATAACCAGCCTGGCCAGAGTGCCCCAGGCTGTCCCTGCCCAGCACCTGGGCCCCCTTGTTCTGGGTGGCCCTCTAGCCCCGCGGAGCCTGTTCTCTGCTTATTCCGGTTAGGAAGATAGGGACCCACGCCTGGGAGAGGCTTCCTGGGGCCTTCTGGGTAAGCTCACCTTGGCGCCACACCTCACTCTTGGCTGAGGTCACCTCCAGAGGATTGCCAGTGGATGACATCATCCCACAATGCCTCAGTGCTGTGCGGAGGCCCAGCCTCGCCAGGTGGGAAAGGTGAGTCGCTTCAAGGAAGAGTCTCAGGCGGCTTCTTGGCTGGGAAGGGAAGCTGAGGCTCTCCTTAGTTGACTGTGTGTTAATCACCCAGCAATCTCATTACTCAACAGCTCTCCAGAGTTGCAAATTAAGGCTGGGGTAGAAATTGGGCACTGAAGGCCAGCCAGGGCAGAGCATTTGGCTGTAGGGAGGCCTTTCCTCCTGGGCTCCTGTTTGCCTCTCTCCCTCCAACTCCTTTGTTCTTGGTGGCCTCTGATCGGGGCCAACACTACAAGCAAGGTCAAGTGCAGGCCTGTGTCTCCCCTCTCCCATTTTAAGGCTTCCCAGGCCAGGGCCCCCCCTCATTTTATTCCTAGACCCCAATGCTAAGGAGAGGGCTGGGCAGCAGCCTGAGCTGTGGAAAGCCCCAGTTGAGATTTGAGTGGAGCCATTTCCTGCTGTGTGACCCTGGAAATGAGACACACCCTCTCTGATCCTGTTTACTTGTTTTAAGATGGGGCTGAGGGCATTTCACGGGAGCACATAGGATGGTGTGAATGCTGTAGTAGGGTTCCCCCGGTGTACCTTAACCAGTGGGGATCCATTCATTGCATTCTTGTCTCTGGGAAGATCCTTGTGGGCCCCACAGAGAAGCAAGCCCGGGTGTCTTTCGAAGCCCACTGCTCCTGGTGAACAGCATCACACCAGGTGTTAGGGGTGCAAAGATGTGGTCTTAGTAAAAATGAAATTCTTTTGCCTGAGTCCTACTCTTTCCTTGAGATATGGCCATTTACAAAGCTCTCTTGGAATCTTACTTGCTTAGATAGGCCAGTTATCTTTTATTTTACAGCCTAGGGACTGGACCCAAGGGGCCTAATAAATGTTTAAAATAATCACAGCCCAGCCACACCAAGCGCTGCTCCCTAGGCCAGTCATTATCTGGGAATCAGATGCGGCCGTCAAACATCCAGCAGCTCCTCAGGGATGCCTCCAAGACACCTGGGCTCTGCACAGCCTCCCGCAGTCAGTACCTCTCTCTCCTGCTGGTCCTGCTCCCCTTCTCAGCCCAAAGGATGAGTCCAGGAAAAAATGCAGCTCACCCCTCGCCTCACCCCTCTTCACCCCCAGTCCCATCCATCAGCAAGTCCTGCCTGCTCTACATGGGTTGCTGCATCCCTCCTCCTCTCCCTTCCCATCTCACCCCACCGAGGCGCCATCATCCACCTCCTGTTCTCTCTCCTGCACAGCAGCCCCTCCAGTGGGCCTTCCTTGCAGCAGCCAGAGAGAGCCTGTGAGAGTGCAAGCCAGACCCCATGGCTATGCTCACATCAAGTCTACAGGCCTCGGCCAGGTTCGTGGCTCACGCCTATAATCCCAGCATTATGGGAGGCCAAGGCGGGTGGATCACCTGAGGTCAGGAGTTCAAGACTAACCTAGCCAACCTGGTGAAACCCCATCTCTACTGAAAATACAAAAATTAGCCGAACATGGTTGTGCATGCCTGTAGTCCCAGCTACTCTGGGAGCTGAGGCAGGAGAATCACTTGAACCTGGGAGGTGGAGGTTGCAGTGAGCTGAGATCGTGCCACTGCACTCCAGCCTGGGTGACAGAGTAAGACTCTGTCTCAAAAAAAGCCTTAAGGCCTCTTGGGGTAAAGGGAAAAAAAAAAGAAAAAAAAGTCTAAAGGCCTCTTGCAGCCCCTGAGCCCAGATGAACTGGCCCTGCCCACTCTGACTGCATCACACACCACCCTTCCCTTTGCCCTTACACTGCAATCACAGTGACCTTCATTCAGTTCCCCAAACCCGCCATGCCCTTCCTACCTCCAGGCTGGTGCACATGCTGCCAGGATGATGTCCTACACATCCCTCAGACCTCAGTCACACCTCAGAGAAGTCTTCCCAGCCCCTTCTCCCCAAAGGTCAGTGGCCCTATAGTCCCTCTCATGGCCCCCTGCAGCTTTTTGTCAAAGCACTCATCAGAGTTGGGGGTGTGGCATATTTATTTAGGAGCTGAGTGACGTCTGGTTCTTGTGTCTGTAAGCTTGATGAAGGCAGAGACAGTGTCTGTCTGATTCATTGCTGTTTCTGGCTCCTGACAGGTAGTAGGTACTCAAAAAGTATTTGTTGAGCAGATTTGGATTGCTAACAGATGCCAACACTGTGCCACTGACAGCAAGGTGATGTGGCTGTCTGTGGAGCCATTGGCCCCTAACTATGGCCAATGCGATCAACAGAAGAATGACTCCATGCCCCCAATGATGTCTAGGTCCCTGTCCCTGACACGTGTGGCCGTGTTACCTTGCATTCAAAAGGGACTTTGCAAATGTGATTACGTGAAGGATCTTGAGATGGGGAGAGGATCCTGGGCTAGCCAGGTGGTCCAGATAGAATCACAGGAGTTCCTATAAGAGGAAGATGGAGGTCAGAGAAGGAGGAAGCTGCTGGCTTTGGAATTGGGAGATGGGGCCACAGGCCTAGGCAGCTCCTGGAAGCTGAAAACGGCAAGAAAATGCTTTTCCCAGGAACACAGCCCATTTTAGACTAATGATCTCTAAAGGCATAAGACAATACATGTGTATTGTGTAAGCCATTCACTTGTGATAATTTGTTACAGCAGCCACAGGAGATTCATACAGCTATCCAGGTATTTTTCAGAACCAGTTCTGCCCCTAAGGATGAGCATGAGGGAATTCCTGGCTTCTCAGCTAAGGGAAGGGGACCTCAAGAGAGGAGGCTGTAGGTGCTCTGTGCCTGTTGTCCCCAGGCCCTGATCCCTCATAAAACCCTTATTTCTCCTTTTAGTATTCAAACCACCTTATTTGTAGTGGGTGTTGTCATCCCCACTTAACAGGTGGGTTCACAGAGGTGAGCACAGGAAGTGCCAAAGCCAGGATTTGAACTTGAAACTGTCTGACCCTGAAAGATATGCTCTTACCACTAGAGCTGTCCCACTCCACCCCTTCTCTCTCCTCAGCCCCAGCCCTCCCCTCTTTTTTTTTTTTTTTTTTTTTGAGAGGAGTTTCATTCTTGTTGCCCAGGCTGGAGGCAGTGGTGCAATCTCGGCTCACTGCAACCTCTGCCTCCTCGGTTTGTGATTCTCTTGCCTCAGCCTCCTGAGTACCTAGGATTACAGGAAGGCACCACCACACCCAGCTAATTTTTTATTTTTAGTAGAGATGAGGTTTCACCATGTTGGTCAGGCTGGTCTCAAACTCCTGACCTCAGGTGATCCACCCGCCTCAGCCTCCCAAAGTGCTGGGATTACAGGCGTGAGCCACCATGCCTGGCCCAGCCCTTCTTTCTTGAGAGGTAAGGCTGCACTTGGAGAGTTTGGGCTAGACCCCTATCTGAGGGCAGAAGAGGTGCAGGCTCTACCCAGATGGAGTCTGGGTTATCTAAGGAGTAGTCACCATATGATGTGGTCCTTGGCCGTCCCCTTCAGCTGAGATCAGTGCCCCATCTCAACAAGGGTTCCTATACTTGTCTCTCCCCCAGTGTGAACGAGCTCTACGTCGATGACCCAGACAAGGACAGCGGGGGCAAGATCGATGTCAGTCTGAACATCAGTTTACCCAATCTGCACTGCGAGTGTAAGTACTCCACACAACCCCTCCCTCCAGCAGGACACCTCCTTTAGGCAAATGTGTGTGTGCAGAATGGCAAGATCTCCAGGACAAGTCACACCAACATATGGCTCTCCCTACTCTTTTTTGGAGGAGAATATGATTGAGTGCATGCACTTGGAGGTTTTCTGGCATAAAAAACACAAAACTGCTCTCATAGGGGTTACCCCTGGAGAGCAGCTGCATTGGTGCAGGGAGGTGGGGTGTCTCTTAGGGTCACGTTACAGCTTCGCAGCAGAGCCTGAGAGTCTCGTGCAAGTGACTTGTTGAGGGGAGGAAGCTGTAAGGGAGTGAGAAATGCAGGATAGGGTAGTGCAAGAGGATAAGCAAAGATGTCTGTTCAGCTGAGTTCCAAACTCAGCCTGATCTCACAGGATGCTGTGGGGTGTGAATGACACCATAGCATTTGTCACACCCAGTAGCAATGGGACCAGGCTGTTATTATCTGTCATTGGGTAATGGTTGCAGAGTGGTGTGCGTGGCAGGGGTCACATCACCTCCCAAGCATTCAAGCGAGAAGACCTCTGGTTAGCCAAGAGCATTCATCTAGAGAAGGGTGTAGCTCTAAGCCATTGGCAGCCGACACCGGCAGAAGCTGGCGTGGTGCACCGTCCATGAAAGAGTGCAGGATGAGGCTCAAGAGCGTCTGCAACAGAGGAGGGCTGGGATACTCCCTTTTTGACTTCATGCCTATTTTGTTGTAACCAAAATAATCAATTACTTCTTTATATCTATTTTTATTTTTTTGAGATGGCATTGCGATCCTGTCATGCAGGCTGGAGTTATGCCACGATCTCGGCTCACTACAAGCTCTGCCTCCTGGATTCAGGCAATTCTCCTGCCTCAGCCTCCTGAGTAGCTGGGATTACAGGTGTGCACCACCATGCCCAGCCAATTTTTGTATTTTTAATAGAGACGGGGTTTCATCATGTTGGCCAGGCTGGTCTCGAACTCCTGACCTTGTGATCTGCCCACCTCAGCCTCCCAAAGTGCTGGGATTACAGGCATGAGCCACTGTGCCTGGCCCAGAATGAATTACTTCTATAAAACAAAACTCATTTGAAATCTGATTTGGAGTCAGATTCTGGCTCCTTTGCTTGCTAGAACTGTGACCTTGGCTAAGGTGACCTCTGCGAGCCTCGGGTTCCTCATCTGCAAAATGGGCTTAGTAATGTCTATTGCCTCAGGTTCTTGGGAGAATCTGTTGTGATGGTCCCTAGACTTGTCAGCCAATAGACTGGGCGCCCTCTCCTGGACTGGAGTTCCAGCCATCCCTCTGCCCAGCCTGTCACAGAGCCTGCTGCAGGCCCTTCTCTCCCCACCGCCTCTTCCTGTTAAAGGACACGGCTGAGAGCAGAACACTGGGTGCATCTCCGGCCAGAGATAGGGAGAGTCTCAGCCCTGTCACTGTTTTTGGCGAGATTTACGTCATGATTTAGAATCCTTGGTGGGCCTCAAGCCAGGGAACCTGAAATAAGTCGGTCCTATTTTTTGTTATTTTTTCTCTTTCACTTAGAAAAATAATTCATCTGGCAGATTCTCATTCAGGAGTGACTATGTCTCTGGAGCAAGGAAGTTCTTAGTCAGGCCAGAGGACCGGGACCAGTGGGTAGGGAAGGGAAGAGATGTGGTTCCAGGAGGGGCCAGGCAACCTCCACCCTGTGCCCTGCCATGCCCTGCTGGATCTGTGGAGCTGTAACCTGAATCCCCCACCCCTTCACCCCAGCTACAGCTCAGCATTCTGGCTTTTCTTTAAAAGAACTTCACATTGTTATTATAGGAAAAAATGCATGCTCATCGTTGTACTTCTGGAAAACACAGAGAAGCAAAAGAGATCACCCGTAATTCTGCCACTCGACAGCAGTGTCGGTGACATTTTGACATCATTCTATCCAGCTGGCCTTCCTTTCTGTATTTCTGAACATAGCTGAGATTGTGCTGCAGGTATGATCTCATATCCTGCTTTTAAAAATAATATTCTTCATTGTACAACTAATAGAAGAATACGTTTTAATCTTAAAAAAGACATGTATTCAAAAATACAACAATAATACGTTTTTTAAAAAGCAAGAATCCCCCTCCCCTGTCCTCTTTCCTGTCCCAGCATGCCATCTTCCCCAAAGGACACCTCTGCTAGCAGGTGGGGGCCCTGTTCCCACCCCTACGTGTGTGTGCATGTCTGTGAACGTATATTGGGTTTGGGTTTTTTTTTTCTTTTTACATAATTAATTGGGACCCTACCATATGGGAACCTTCTGGAGTTTGTTTTTTTTCTAGCTAGTATCTTGGAGCTGTTCTCATATTACTCATAATATGAGTAAAATAATAACAGCTGCCATTTATTCCATTCTTCCAGGCCAGGCCCTGTCCTCTGTCCTTTGGCTATATTAAATGCATTGGGATTTGTGGTGTCCTAGCAGCATGGCTGAAGGGTGTGGGCTCAGAAGCAAATCACCTGGACTTTATTCCAAGTTCTGGTGTTTCCTAGCTGTGAGAGCTCTGTGCCTCAATTTCCCCAAATGTAGAATGGAACTGATAATATCTTCCCCACAGGGATGTTTAGATGGTGTGTTCTTACATAAAAGGCACTTAGAAGAGAGTCTAGCACATAGTAAGTGCTGTTTTACTTTTCTTTTCCTTTTTTTTTTTGAGATAGAATTTTGCTCCTGTTGCTCAGGCTGGAGTGTAGTGGCGCAATCTCATCTCACTGTAACTTCCACCTCCTGGGTTCCAGCGATTCTCCTACCTCAGCCTCCTGAGTAGCTGGGATTACAGGTGCTCACCACCATGCCCAAATAATATTTTGTATTTTTAGTAGACACAGGGTTTCGCTATGTTGTCAAACTGCTGGCCTCAAGTGATCCGCCTGCCTTGGCCTCCCGTAGTCCTGGGATTACAGGCGTGAGCCACTGCACCCCCTCCTGTTTTACTTTTCTTTAACCCTCACAATAAGCCTGTGACAGAAGAGAAACTGAGGCACAGAGGTTGAGTAACCTGCTCAAGGTCTCAGTGCTAGTGACTCAGCCACTGATCTGCTCTGAGCCTCCTCCATGCACCTACATTTAGCTCATTCTTCGTACCTGCTACACGGCACTGGGAAAGAGGGCTGCCAGCATTGGAACAGCTGAGTGAAAAGGGGACCTGCTTGTGTTTTCTCTAAACTTCACATTATAGCACTGACATTTCCCATGTCCTGTGGACTCGTGAGAGTCATTTTGAATGGCTGCAGCATGTTCCCTTCTATGGATGGGTCCTCACTTACTTCTCCATTCTCACTGAGGAACACAGAGTTGGTTCCCATTTTTCCCTTTTAAGGTTGGCCCTCTTTAAAATTGCTTCCAGCTGTTCTTTCTCTTTATGGGACCTCCTTTCTAGCGCTTCTGCCAGGGAAATTCCTGCATTTCCTTAGTTCACAGGGATCCTCTCCCCACTGGCTACTTGGACCATCTTGAGGAATGCAGTTGGCATTGGCCTGCCCATTTTACAGATGGGGAAGCCATCTGAGTCACAGTGATGTGACAGAGTTCAGAGCCTGTCTTTCCCTCTGTGCATCCCTGGTGCTTATCATAGGGCCTGGTACATAGATGATGGGTAAACGAATGTGTGAGTGAATAAATGAATGATGGATGGATGAATGGATGGGGGCCTGAGCCTATTCACCCCGTAAACCCAAAGACCATCTGAAGGCCAAGAACAGTGTCCCACGCCTATAATCCCAGCATTTTGGGAGGCTGAGGTGGGTGGATCACCTGAGGTCAGAAGTTCGAGACCAACCTGGCCAACATGATGAAATCCCGTCTCTACTAAAAATACAAAAATTTGCTGGGCATGGTGGCAGGCACCTGTAATCCCAGCTACTTGGGAGGCTAAAGCTGGAGAATTGCTTGAACCCGAGAGGCAGAGTTTGCAGTGAGCTGAGATCGTGCTACTGCACTCCAGCCTGGGCAACAGAGTAAGACTCGAAATAAATAAATAAATAACAAAGACTATCTGAGATACAAGAGCTAACATTTATTAAGCACTTTCCACCTAGCGTCCATCACACCCTATGCATTTTCTACACTTATAAACTATTTAATCCTCATAATCTTCCAAGGAAGGTTCAATTATGCTCACCCTCATTTTATAGAGAAAGAGACTGAGACATCCAGAACCCAGATTCAGAGGGCCAGTATGGCAGACCCCAGGGTGGCCCCGAGACCCCTAGTATATACTACCTCCCCTCGGCCTCGCATTTAGCAGAGTCATTACTCTGCCCCCTGTAGTCTTTGGACCCCAGACCATGAGCTCCTGGAGGTCCCCAGGCTGGCCTGCCTCTGGAATGGATGAATGAGGGCTCCCATAGAGGAGGGCCGGACCCTACCCTCCCACGTCTCTGGGTTTCTGACTGTGGTCTCCCTTGGGCTCCTGCAGTGGTCGGGCTCGACATTCAGGATGAGATGGGCAGGCATGAAGTGGGCCACATCGACAACTCCATGAAGATCCCGCTGGGCAACGGGGCAGGCTGCCGCTTCGAGGGGCAATTCAGCATCAACAAGGTATGGGGGCCCTGCCTTGCCCTTTCCACCTGCTCCCCATTCCTGCCGTCTCCCTGCTCCCTGGAAACCGGTTGTGGAGGTATGCCCTCACTCGACCTGACCCTGACACAGCCCCCAGCAAGTGAGGGTCTGTGTTCAGCTGCCTGGCCATTCCTGCTGAGAATCTGGATGGGGGGTCCAGGCTCCCTGGGGTTTGAAGCCCCTGATGGCTGGTTCAGAAAGAAGCTACTCTTCTCCCCAGTGAGGGAGACAGTGACAAGAGGACCTTAGGATTTGTGGCCCCCAGCCCTGCACTCAAGTTCCAGCTCTACCCCCTCTTGGCCCTACAAGTCACTTGACCCATCTTAGGCTGAGGATGTGATAGTGATAATAATATGACGACACCACCCACTTCACAAAGTTTGTGTGAGGATTAAATGAGCTAATACAGTTTCATTCATTCAAAAACAATTTAGAATGAGCACCTTCTGCGTTCCAGGGTTGGTGATAGGCTCTGGGGCAGCGTTCTTGGGCTGGTGGGGCTTGCATTCTGGTGGAGGGAGACAGTCTACAAACCAGAAAGCGTCAGGGATGCTTGATGAGGAATAAAGCCAAGGTAAGCGAGACGAGGTGGGCTTGAAAGTACCTTGTCAGCTCGGAAGGACCACTCAGGGTTCACTGTTGTTTTGTCCCCAGAACCAGGAGCTTCAGATCCTAAGTCAAGGGGGTGAGCACAGTGCCCTTGGGAGAGCCAAGGCACCCAGTGGCAGCTGGCAAGGTTTTGCTGAGCACGTGCTGGCCCTCCTCGAAACACAGTACTGTCACAGTGGAGCCTGTCAACAACCCTGTGAGGCAGCACCATTTGACAGCTTAGGATGCTGGGGCCCAGAGAGGTTAGGCATCTTGCCCAAGGTCACACAGCTATCCTCATGTCCCACAACTCCCCTTCCCAGCCCCAGCCAGACTGAGCCACTGGCCACTGTGGCTTCTCCTTGTCCCTCCTGCAGCCTCTGCTCAGAACACCCTTCCTCCAGTTCCTGCCACCTGAGCTGAGGTTGCAAACTCACTGGCCACATCCAGCCCAAAGATAAATTATGTTTGTCCAGTATAGCATTTAACTGCATCAGAACCAGGATGAAAAGATCAGGAGTCCAGATTTCTGGCTTTTAAAAGGCAGAGGTTCTCACTACATTGGGTCCATGTTCCCACTCTGACAATGACCTGGCACCAGTGGGCAGTGTTCCCCTTTAGAGAGGGCAAGTGCTGTCTTTTCCCACAGTCCTTGGCGGGCGGCTGGAAGGCCAGGCCTGGTCATCTTTCGAGCAGGGTGGACTTCTTACATGACAGCTCAGGGCTCCCTTACGTACTAAAGCAGAAGTCACAAGGCCTTCTTAAGGCTCCGGCTGTTGCTGGTAGAAATCTGCTGTATGTTATGGGTTAAAGTGAGTCTCGTGCCAGCCCGGGCCCTCAGGAGGAGGGAACTACCCAAGAGCAGGGACGCCAAGGGTCACGGTTCACTGAGGGCTCTCTCTGCCCATGAACTGCCACACAGCACCTTTGCCATGCCCCGTAATTTGGATTTTATGGTGGTTGTGATGGAAAGCCATTTGAGGGTTTTAAACAGGAAGCAATGTAGTCAGATTTATAATTTAGAACTGTGCTATCCAATAGGTTACCACCAGCCACACAAGGTTATTTAAATTAATTCAAATTAAGTAAAATGTACAATTCAGTCACTCAGTCTCATCAACCACATTTCAAGTGCTCAAAGCCACATGCTGGCTAGGGGCCACCGCGCTAGACAGTGCAGATAGAAAGTGCTTCCATTACTGAGGAAAGTTCTGCTGGACAGCACATTCTTAGAAGGATGGCTCTGGCAGCTGCATGGGGCTGGGCTGGAGGGGGTCGCAGGTAGTGGTTGTGGCAGTGGAGCTGGGGAGATGTGGTCAGGTTAGGGAGGTAGAGTCACTAAGACAATGAAGAATCGGATGTGGGAGTGAGGGTGAGTGTGGAGTCAGAGAAACCTTTGACATCTTTGTCTTGACAACCAGGCGGTCTCATTTCTAGACATGGAAGCTTAGAAAAGCCTGGGTTCTATGGGAAGTAGGTAGGGCTGGGCATTGGTCATTCCCCTCTGGTTTCCTTTGGGGTTCCCATTAGGTGTCTACAGGGAGAGGTGGAATTGGTAGTTCGAGGTATGGAGAGTTCAGGAGAGGGTTCTGGACCCCAACATCTGTGGGAGTCGTCAGTAGATAGATGATGTTGGAAGTCACGGGTCTAGGTCAGTTCTTCAGAGTGGGGGCTTCTTAAGCCCCCAGGCCAGCAGCATCAGCATCACCTGGGAGAGTATTAAGAATGCAGATTCTCAGGCCCCCCTCAGACCTACTGAATCTGTGTTAGAACAAGTGCTCCCTTCCAGAGATTCTGATGCCACTAAAGTGTGAGGAGCATTGGTTTCAGCAAAATTACCTAGGGAGAGGCCATAGATCCTTGTTCTAAACCTGGGGGCCACAGACACTTCCAAGGAGAGCGGATAGAATACAAGAAATCAGTGAAGCTGGATGAGGGGAAATTTACATGTTTATCTTTACTAAACTCGAGCTAAAGTTTAGCATTTCCATCGGCGATGAATGTAGACTGCAAACCATAGTAGTATTAGCAGTGCCTGTGACCTCATCACCAATGGAAATTGCTGATATTTGGCTGGGCGTGGTGGCTCATGCCTGTGATCCCAGCACTTGGGGAGGCCAGGTGGGTGGATGACGAGGTCAGGAGTTTGAGACTTGCCTGACCAACATGGTGAAACCCCATCTCTACTAAAAATACAAAAATAAGGCCAGGTACGGTGGCTCATGCCTGTAATCCCAGCCACTCGGGAGGCTGAGGCGGGAGAATCACTTGAACCCGGGAGGCGGAGGTTGCAGTGAGCAGAGATTGCATCACTGCACTCCAGCCTAGGCGACAGAGCGAGACTCCATCTCAAAAAAAGAAAGAAATTGCTGATATTTATAGCATGTTACAGTTGTTGCAGATAATTTCCAGAGACCGTTCATATGCATCACTGTTTTAAAAATTACAGTGATTGGCTAGGCACAGTGGCTCCTGCCTATAATCCCAGTACTTTGAGAGGCCAAGACGGGTGGATCATTTGAGGTCAGGAGCTCAAGACCAGCCTGGGCAACGTGCAAAACCCCATCTCTACAAAAAAATATAAAAATTAGCCAAGCCCATGCTTATACTCCCAGCTACTCGGGATGCCAAGGTAGGAGGGTCTTCTGAGCCCAGAGAGGTAGAGGCTTCAGTGAACTGGGATTGCACCACTACACTCCAGCCTGGGTGACAAAGTGAAACCCTGTCTCAAAAAATAAATAAATAAAAATTACAATAAGTGTTAGACCCACCACTAGGTCTTGTTATTTGATGCATCAGTAAAGTAGCATATTCAGATGTGGTTTTTAAATATTTTAATTGCTATTTAAATATCTCTTTCCTTTGTAATCCTATGCATTTTACCCATTAAGAACATTTTAAGTGCCGGGTGCGGTGGCTCACGCCTGTAATCCCAGCACTTTGGGAGGCCAAGGCTGGCAGATCATGAGGTCAAGAGATCGAGACCATCCTGGCCAACACAGTGAAACCCCGTCTCTACTAAAAATACAAAAAAATTATCCAGGCGTGGTGGCACGCGCCTCTGGTCCCAGCTACTTGGGAGGCTGAGGCAGAAGAATCGCTTGAACCCAGGAGGCAGAGGTTGCAGTGAGCCAGGATTGCACTCCTGCACTCCAGCCTGGCAGCCTGCTGACACAGCAAGACTCTATCTCAAAAAAAAAAAAAAAAAAAAAAAAAAAAAAAGAACATTTTAAGCATTTAAAACATAGGTATCATTAAACTGGCAAAGGGTCCTCTGTGGCACCAAAAGCCTTAAGAACCTAAGGTCTGGAGAGAAGTACAGTTTGAGGACTGAGTTCTGGCACCCCCTGATCACTTCAAAGAGGGGGTAACAAAAGGTCCAAGAAAGGACAGTCAGACAGGAAGGAGGAAGCAAAGGCTAGGTGGAGACTGCAGTCTGGAAAAGAACATATGGATAGATATCAAAGAGCAGGGCTGGCGCTGCCAGGCTCAGAAGCCAGGGCCAGAATGGACAGTGACCTGAGTGCTGCAGAGAGTGCTCCAGAAAACACAGATGATGGGGAGAGAAGGGGCCACTGCAGAAGCTAGGTCTTAAGGAAGCAAGGGGAGCCAGATGCAGGCCATGGTTGGGGGGTTTAAGGCCTTGGAGAAGTGCACAGTGCCAGCAGGCAGGTGGGATTAGTGGGGGGCCCTGGCTCTGCTGGGCCTCCATACCCTTCCTGTGTCCCCACTCATCCTCCTGGGGAAGCCCTGCTCACCCACAGGCCTCAGCTGATGTGGGTCCCTCAGGGGAAGTCCCCCACCCCTTTCCCTGCCTGCCCACATCTACTACCCACCGCACCCCTCATCACACTGGCTTCTGCCTGTGCCTCCTCTCTGACTCTGCCCCTCCCTTTGACCACTCCGCTTAGGCTTCCTAGCTGTCAGGCATCTACCTTATGCCTGGTCCATGCTTGGTGCTGGGCTACAGTGCGGAGAGAAACAGCCAGGCTTCCGCCCTTGGTTGCCTGTGGTCTATAATGGGGTGACAGCCAGTGCTCAGGTAAACAGGAAATACAGCAGCTGTGAGAATGATGGGATGCTGTGGTAGAGAATGAAGGAGGAGACCTCTGAGGTTACAAAGGAAGCCGTCTGAAGGCTGAAGATGAAGATGCACAGATGAACAGATGCACACGCACATCTCCTAATTGTGGGCTTCCCACCCCCAGGGAGATGCAACCACCTGGGTTGAAAAAATACGTATGCCCCAGATGGTGATCAAGAGAGGATCGTGCTAATTCAAGTCATCCCAGCACCTGGAGTGACAACCCACGAGACAGCCCTACCCAAGGCTGCTGCCTGCCCCCAGCCAGCTCTGGGTGGACTTGCCCTTTGTGGTCACACAGTCCTGTGGTCAAGGATCCCAGCTACCATGGTCACTGCTTGAATGACTCTGGGCAGTTTAGCATCTCTGGGCCTCAGTTTCCTCATCTGTAAAATGGGTATAATAATACCTCACAAGCTGTGAAATATGAACAAATTATTCAGTAGAGACTGGACAAGCATCCTGGCCTGCCTTATCTCCCATCAGTGCAAAGTTTCCATGACCTCAGCAGCTGGCACCCACCCTAACGTGCGCCTGTGAAACGTACATGGAGGACGTCCAAGAAATGGGCCTTCTCTGGGCAGGGGAGTGCCAGGGAGTCTCTGAAAGGCTCACACAGCCTTTCTCAAACCCATGCTATGGCTGCCCCTTACTGAGTTCTTACCCAGTCTTTTCCACATATTAACTCCTTTAGTCTTCATTGTAACCCACAGGGAACTGACGCACCGGAGATTAAGTGACCTGGCCAAGTTCACGCAGCCAAGATTTTAACACAGGCAGCCTGGCACCAGGGCCCTGCCCCCTGAGCCCACTGCCTGTGGCTGCTTCTCCCAACATCTTGGTTACACATGCCATGACTAGCTGTGCCTCTGTGTCCCGGCCACAGCCTAGGCACCCTCTGCCCCAAACTCTTGCGGGAGTAGAGACCACCCCCTACCCCAGCCCAGCCACTCCCTCATTAAAGATCTGTGCCTTTGAGGAGCCGCCCACCAGGAGGTGCTCAGAGAAGCCACCAGTGTCCGTGTGCTGTGATGGCATGCTCAGCAGCCGGCCCCCACACCTCTCCCCCAGCATCAGGCTTAGACTTGTCCCATGGCCTCCTTATCTGACCCTCAGAAAGTTGGCTGGCAGCCAGATGTCAGAGCTCCCATGTTCTGGGCAGCAGCAGCAGCAGCGCCACCTGAGACCCCACAGTGACCTCGTTTCATCAGCCAGCCCCGAAGGAGGAGGACAGGATGGGGTGAGGGGCATGGGGCCTGGCTCCAGCTATATGTTTTTAAAATCCATCAGAGACACTGACGTAGGTTCCTAAGTCACAGGCTCTAAAAGCGTTGCTGTTTCTTTCTTCAGCCCAGCATGTGCTGGCATGAGTCAGCCACCTGTGATGGATTTGGTGTGGAGCGGGAGTGGGTTCCTGAGTCACAGCCTCGCGGGGCCCGGCAGGGGTGGCAGGTGCTGAGGGGCCAGCCTCCTTGACTCACTTTGCTCCAGGAGCATGAGGCCCAGGCCCCAGTCCCACTTCTGAACCCCGCCATGGCCCAATCCATGGGAGGCCCTGTGTCCCTGCGTAGAAACACTCTGGAAGGACACAGGCCTCATGGCTGCAGGTTTCTTACTCCCAGGGGCAGTCAGCACAGGGTCTTTAGTCTGACTGTCTCGTGACTGTATTGTTACAAAAATATACCCAGGCTTTATTTATTTTTATTTATTTATTTTTTTTTGAGATGGGGTCTCGCTGTGTCGCCCAGGCTGAAGTGCAGTGGTGCGATCTCAGCTCACTGAAACCTCCAACTCCCAGGTTCACGCGATTCTGCTGCCTCAGCCTCCCAAATAGCTGGGACTACAGGTGCATGCCACCATGCCCAGCTAATTTTTTGTATTTTTAGTACAGATGGGGTTTCACCGTGTTAGCCAGGATGGTCTCCTCTCTTGACCTGGTGATCCTCCTGCCTTGGCCTCCCAAAGTGCTGGATTACAGGTTTGAGCCACCGTGCCTGGCCCAGGCTTTATTTATATAGGTGAAAATGAGGCATAAATGTTAAAAGCCACAGTGGCTTTTCCTCGTGCCCTGTCTGCTTTCGTTCCCTCTTCCAGCAGGGCCCCTCTTGATTGGCTTCGATGACAAAAGTGTTCACCCTACAAATCCAGCCCGAGGCCAGCTGCGGGCTGCTTTGCGTGTATCACTTCAATGAATCCTCCCAATAACCTTCTGGCTTTCCGCCCATTTTGCTGATGGAGAAACTGAGGCATGGAGTGGTTACTGACCTCACCTAAGGCCCCCCAGCTAGGAAGTGGGGCTGGCCTTGAGGCCACGTGTAGAGCTCAGAGCGGCCGCTCTACTATGGGTTATTAGGTCCGTCAAGTAGGCGATGCTGTCCCTCAAGGGAGATCTTGCCGAGCTGTTGTTTCTGCTCCAACCCTGACCCAGCAAGTGTCCTTTCTCCACTGTAGCCTGCAGCACGCTCCGCTGCGAGCTTACTGAGGCCGGGGCCATGGGCTGTCAGCTCAATGCCTCCCGTCGGTCACAAGCTGGGGCCCTGCTGAAGTAGGAACATTCCTGCAGGAAGTCCTGAAGGAATCTGTTTGAAATGGACATGCTTACAAAATCTGATTTTGATGGACTGCTGCACAATAAGCCATATTCTCTTCTCAGACACAGTTCGCACAATCTTCTTCATTGGGCTGGAATAAGGTAACCCCTGAGTTTTTCAGTGTGGCATTTGGGGGCCTTTGATAAATAGCCCCAACTCCTCCCTTGAGCCTCGTTGTTTCCTGCTGCTGCCAGCACCCTGACCCCCATCTTATTTGGAGTTCAATAATATCCTTAGCTATGCCCACATGCTAGGCAGTTTCTTTCTGCCCTCTGCATCTGTTCATGCTGTTCCCTCTGCCCGGATGCCTTTCCCTCTCTTCCTGAGTAATGCAGACCCATCTTCAGAGCTTTAGCGTAAGGATGTCCTTTCCACTGGGAAGCCCTCCCTGAACATAGCCTGTACCCTCAATTGAGCCGGGGGCCCTCCCTGTACGCCCCATGGTCTGCAAATTCCTGTGGGCCAGGGCGGATCTCACAGAGTCTCATTGCCTGTTCCAAACTGTGTCACAGGGGCTTGGCCAAGGCCAGATTCTTGTCTGCTCATCTCCCCAGTCCTGGCATTTCCTGAAGGACTGGCACCACGTGGCCGTCAGTCCAGGCTGAGGAGGTAGATGGCATCCAGGCATCAGGGGAGGGAGCAGTGTGTCCAACAGATGTGAGCTCAGACTGCAGCTCTCGACATGTGACCTTAGCAAGTTTCTTCATTGCTCTGAGCCTCCGTTTTCTTTTCTGTAAAATGGGAATTAAGAGATGACAAAGCCAAAGGATTCAGTGTCATTTGTTTAGTCATTTATTCATTCAGTAAGTGTCTATTGAGCACCTGTGCGCATCGGAGTCTGGGGAGTGCAGCAAGGTGTGGACATGCTAGTGGGAGGAAGCAGATGAGAACGAGATGGGTATGAGATGGCAGGTGATGCCAGAGGCCATAGCAGGTAAAGGGATGGGGAATGGGGGCCAGGGTGCTCTTTTGCACAAGTGGACATGGAAGGCCTCTCTCTTGGACCATGAGAGGCTGAGGAAGGGCCATGTGGAAGAGGGTCCCAGGAAGGGATGCAGGCACAAAGGCCTGAGGTGGGGCCACACTGGATGCTGTTCACTGGAGGCCAGACAGGAGGAAGCAGAGGACACAGTGGCACGAGGCCAAGAGGTGGGGACACAATGCGTGGCCAATGGCCAGATGTGGCCTAGGGGCCACTACAAGGATGTGGACTTTGACTCCGAGAGAATAGAAGCCGTGGAGGGTTCTGGCCAGAGGAGTGATGACATCTGATGGAGGGTTTAAAGAGCTCTTTCCAGTCACTGTTGGGGAAAGGCCTGGGCTGCGGGGAATATGGAAGTGGGAACACAGGGAGGAGCCTGCCATCCTTGTCCATGAAGAGAAGACCTCGGACCAGGGCAGCAGAGAAGAGGGCAAGTGCTGGGTGTGTTTTCGAAGTAGAGCTGACAGGGTTTCAGCTGATGGATTGATGTCAGGCATGAGAAAGGGGGGGTTCCAGGGTCATACCAAGGGTTCTAGTCTGAGCATCTAGGAGGAGGAGGAGGAGGGACTTTCTGCTGAAACAGGGAGAAGCTGAGGTGGCTCTTGCCACATGATTGTCACCAGCATCCTTCGTTCTGTAAATACTCATCTAGCACTTCTTGCTGGCTCGGCTCTGCGGTGGCTTGAGACCCAGGGAAGAGATGAGGTTGCCACAGTCTGTCTGTCAGGGATCCCCTGTCTAGGGCACTGGGGCAAACTTTAGTAGGAAATGATAGGGGTTTGGAGTCCAAGGAAGCCCCATTAGTCTGTAGACTCAAAGGTCACCCCCAGCCCACTGTGGGGCCAGCCGGCCGGAATCCACAGAGCTGGAGGAGGAGCAGCTGCCATGAGTCCTGGCTTTGTGCCTATCACCAAGGTGGGCACTTCACATGCACCCTCTCACCAGATAGTCCTGGCAGCCCCCATCAGAAGCTGCGGTAGTGCCCCCATTCTGCAGATGAGGATCCTGGGGCCCAGAGAGATGGCATGATGTCTTTGCACAGTTGAAAATGATACAAGCCAGGATCCAAACCCAGATCTGTCTGATTCCAGTGTCTGCTGCCTGCCTGGATCACATAGGGTGAAGCCCCCATGCTCCACCCCCTGGAGAAGTCAACCAAACTCCTGAAACTCACATTTTTCCCCCAGGTCCCTGGCAACTTCCACGTGTCCACACACAGTGCCACAGCGCAGCCACAAAACCCGGACATGACACATGTCATCCACAAGCTCTCCTTTGGGGACACACTACAGGTAAGCAGGGGACACTCAAGGTGGCATGGCCGGGGTGGGCATACAGAGGCTGTGTCACCCAGTGCCTTCTGTCCTTTCTGGGCACAGGGAGGAATTTCCCTTAAGGTGACATCTAAGTCAAGCCTGGAAGGGCAAGAAGGGTTTCACCAGGCACAGAGCAGGGAACGGGGTCCTGGGCAGGGGGCATCTCAGACATCACCCCTCTTCTAGGGCACCCAACTGGTGGTTTTCATATGAAAGACCTTCAAGGTTACTTTGAGAAAAATGGATCAGTAAGCGCATGTGACGCAGCGTGTTGCTCTGTACCGAGATGCCGGAGGCTCAGGGCATGAGGACTCGCTTGCCAGCTGAGAGGGCCCAGAAGCACTTGCGTGAGCGGGAGCTGGGAGGTGAGGTGTGTGGGGGGCGAGAGACCATGTTAGGCTGAGGAAGCTGGAGACTGAGGGTCTGTTGGTGACTCAGAGCACCCATCTGTAGCGAGGAAGATGGACCCAGGAGGCAAGACGATAGGCAGGAAGGGGAGAGAAGGGCCCAGACTCAGGCAGAGTGGAGGGGAGAGGAGCAGAGCAGGAGCTGAGGAGGGAGGAGCAGCGGTCTTGCATTGCTGGATGCAGGGGCAAAACAGGACACAGAAACTACAGTCCTCAGTTTAGTCATTGGTGGGGTGGAAATCTGAATTTGTTTTTTAATGTACAAAACTTAGCTTAGGGCTTATCCATCCATTCAACAAATACTTATGAAGTACCTACTGTGTGCCAGGCCTTGCATACCTTGGTGAGAACAAGCATGGTCCCTGCCCATGTAGAGCTTCCAGTCTAGAGGGGAAGACAGATGTTGATCAAATAGTGGTACAGGTCGGGCACGGTGGCTCACGCTTGTAATCCTAGCACTTTGGGAGGCCGAGGCGGGTGGATCACTTGAGGACAGAAGTTTGAGACCAGCCTGGCCAACATGGTGAAATCCCGTCTCTACTCAAAATATAAAAATTGGCGTGGTGGCAGGCGCCTGTAATCCCAGCTACTTGGGAGGCTGAGGGAGGAGAATCGCTTGAACCCAGGAGGCAGAGGTTGCAGTGAGCCGAGATTGCGCCACTGTACTCCAGCCTGTGTGACGGAGTGACATTCCTCTCAAAAATAATAATAATGGTACAAATCATGTGAGATAAAACCATGACACATAACAACAGAAGAGAACATTCTAGTCTTCTCGTCTCCATAGCCACCATTCTTATGGGTTAGAAGTGAAGCCTTCACACGGTCAGTCTCACGACAGCAAATAGACAAACTTCCTTTTCCTTGTTGAGGAACTACAGTTCCTTCCAGTTGTTGAGGAATTTCTTGTTGAGAATGTGCAGTTCTGTTAAGTGCTCAGTAAACATCAGCCACCTGAGACCAGGATCAGGGATGAGGCCACCCCACTGCTGCCCACTGCTTCTGGAGTGGCCATTTCCATCGCAGCATGTCCCCACCTACCTCTCTGATGTCTCCTCCTTCCTTCCATTCAGATACCTCACTCTCCTTCCTCCTGGGGGCCTTGTGGGCCTGTCTCCAGACTCAAGCCCTCTAATGCTGCTTGCCAGTTTAACTTCCCACTTTCCTCCAGATCTTGGTGTCAATGTCACTTCCTCCAGGAAGCCCTCCAGGGTGTCTAGCTCAATAACCCCTGTTAACCATGCCCATGGTAGCATGCTCCATTTACCACGTATGCCTTATCCTTCCTTAGATGTTCCTTGAGGCCAACCTGGTCTCCCATTGTTCTCAGAGGAAAGGTAGGTCATGGTTTTCAGTTCCCACTCTACGGCAGCCCACCTCGCTGCTTGGAGGAGGGGTCTTTTCACACCTGCTGTATGTTCTCTGCAGCAGACGTGATGGGGGGCCTGCAGCTCTGGGGCACCCCTGCCTGGACTCCTCTATGGACTTATCAGAGGACCCTGGGATCTCAGAAGAAACCTTCTGGGACCCAGAATCCACATTCATTTGAATTTTCTGTGTGATGTCATGGAAAGAATCTAGCCTGGAGTCAGACAGACCTGATTTCAGAGTTTAGCTTAGCACTTATCAGCAGGGCAAGTTTTGGTGTCTTTCCAAGCCTTGGTTTGCTCTTCTGTAAAATGGGCCCAGTGATACATCATTAGGGGCATGAAATGAAATGATATGAAGTGGTCAGGTTGGAGCAGCGCACAGTAGGTGCTAGAGATGAGAAACAAGCTTGTACCTACTGTGTGCCAGGCCCATGCTGCCTCCTGCTCCCCACAAACCCTGCTGGAGCCCCCTTTTACACACTGACAAGGTTCCTAGACTAGGTGGCACCTGGCCATCCCCCGCAGACAGGGCCAGGCCTGGAGGTGGCAGTGTCCTGGGGACCGTCCCCTCAATGCATTTCTCCACAGGTCCAGAACGTCCATGGAGCTTTCAACGCTCTCGGGGGAGCAGACAGACTCACCTCCAACCGTATGTATCCTGGCTGGGAACAGCCTTCTGCTCCGAGATGCCTGGTACAGCAGGCAGGGATGGAGGAAGACAGGGAGGTGGGGGTCCCTGTCCAGCACCCACTCCAAGCCAGGGAGGCTACTCATGCTCCATTCCCACAGCTACCCAGTGGGAAGGTGGACCCAGCCCCATCTGACAGAGGAGGAAGAAGGCTTGTCCGGAGGAAGGTACATGCCATCCCTTGGCACAGCAGATGCACGCACACAGTGGATACCAGTTATTACCATTATTGTTGCTGTCATCACAGCCACATCATCATCCTTAGTTGAACTAATTACCTAAGATCCCACAGGGAGCTATGGCAGAACCAGAATCTGTTCTGGCTGCAGGTCGCACCATGAGAACAGGTCTGTGGATGACTCAGTCAGGTCTGACCACATGGCTGCCTCCCCGACACCTTACTCTCCTGCTCAAACTCCTCCCATCAATAGTAACTCCTCATAGAGTCCTTGCCCTTCTCAGCTCCCTGGCACCTTGGCCCAGATCAAAGAGAACAGCACATCTCCACACGCAGACAGGAGAGCACGCACATCTGTGCCTGCACACCAACACACGTGAGCTCACGTGGCCTCGGACACGTGCAGAGAATGGGCCCAGGAGGCCTGTTTGCTCAAGCAGACCTGCTGCTGCACAGGGTGCCTGGATTTTTCTTACTTCCTCATCTGAGCTCACCTTTTAACTCACATCTTTTCTTACTATTTCCTGAAATACACCTGCTCTCCCACTGTCAGGGATCCAAGCCAAAGAAAACATCCCAGTATGACCTGCCCCCTGACAAATCAAACCTCATTTTTTTGTGTCCCTGTGAATCCTTGTCCATAAGCAGAAGTCACTTTTCTTTTTTTCCAAGATGTGGATCGCAATTTACCATCTGTATTTTGTACTTGATATTATTACACAGCCACAGCGTTCTTACTTTCCAGCTGTAATGGGAGCACTGTTGTCCATCTTCAGCTCTGCTGTGCTTTTCTTTTCTGTTTTATTTATTTATTTATTTTGAGACAGAGTCTTGCTCTGTCACCCAGGCTGGAGTGCAGGAGCACCATCTCGGCTTACTACAGCCTCCACCTCCTGGGTTCAAGCCATTCTCCTGCCTCAGCCTCCCAGTAGCTGGGATTATAGGCACTCACCACCACACCCAGCTAATTCTTTGCCTTTTTAGTAGAGACGGGGTTTCACCATATTGGCCAGGCTGGTCTTGAACTCCTGACCTTGTGATCTGCACACCATGGCCTCCCAAAGTGCTGAGATTACAGGCATGAGCCACCGCACCTGGCCTCTGCTGTGCTATTCGAAGGCATTGTCTTCTCACTGAAAGCGTCTGCTGTTTCCTGCATTTCACTGTAGCGGTAATGCCTCTGATATGTACAGTGTTGGCGCTGTTCCCTGATGGCTTTCTAGCTGTTTCTGGTTCTCATTCATGCTGCCTCCAGCAATGGATAAGTATACAGCAGCACCTCCTTGTTTGAATGCAACTGTCTGGTTGTAATAGAGGTAGATGATTCTTGGTGTGGTGGTGTGGTCATTGTTTTGTGTCATAGTAGTGTGTCATCTCACAGTGGTTATCGACAAATGTTTGCAGCTACGATGGACCCCTCAGCTGCTGGACAGGAAAGAGGATCAAACTAAACAGGCCCAGAGTGTGTGAGCAGGGAGAGGGTGTGCACAGAAAACCTTGTCTTCTCTGGGGCTAGTGACGAAAGCCATCTCAGGCTGGCTTAATTGGAGAGAAAAAGGCATGAGATCAGGCAATGGACAGCCGGGAAGGACTGGCTTTTATTTTCTCAGCTCCCAAGCTCAGTCACTGGGCCTTTGCCTTTGTAGGTCCCTCTGTGCCCAGGTCTTGCTATGGGAGTTGCTTCTTGGCATTAAGGTCTCAGTTCAAATGCTACTGCCTCCAAGAAGCCCTCCCTGATCCCCATATCTAAAATAACCCTGACTCCTAAGGACAAACCTGTTTTTTCTTCCTAGCATAGACCACTCTCTGAAATCACCATGTTCTCTCAGTCCTCCGCTGCCCCTAGCTGTTGTACCAACTAGAATATAGGACTCTGCCTTGCCCACTGCTCTGTCCCCAGGACCCAGCCCTGTGCCCAGCATATAGTAGGTGTATCATCAATGATAAGAGGCCTGGAGGCCACCGTGGAGGAGCTCCTGCCGGGCGGTGGCTCAGTGTGGTCATGGGGACTTGGTCTCCAGCGTCCCTCTCTACTCTTTCCCAGCCCTGTGGTCCTGGGAAAGTCATTTAACTCTGCTGAGCCTCAGTTTCTGCATCTGTAAAGTGGAAAGAATCCTCTCCACCTTCAGCCTTGCCATGAGGATTAATGAGCTACGTGTACAGAGTTGAGTGTGTGGCCTGGCACATTGTGAATGCTCAATAAATGTTGGCCGTTCTCTTCACTGTCATCAACAGCTACCTTCAGGAACGAGATCTCCTAGGGCAGAATCTAAAGAGCACCTTTACTGCATGGAATTGTGTCTTGTGTCGTGGAACTGAATTGTTTAACTGGTCCTGAATGATATAACTGGGATGAAACCAGCTTGTCATGTATATGTATACACATAATATGGGCTGTCATGTGTGTGTGCGTGTGCACGCATATGTGTGTGTGTGTGTGTGTGTAAGTATACACACACGTATCAGCTGCTGGTTTAAAAATGCAGATTCTGATTCTGGGCCCCAGTGGTGGGATAGGGATGAAACAAGATTGGCCATGCGTTAGTCATCGTGAAAGCTGGAAAGTGGGTATGTGGGAGTCCATTCTACAGTTCCCTATATTTTAGGTTTGAATTTTTCCATAAGAAGATTTTGCGGGCAGGGGAGGAGGGAGGGAGCCTGAAGGGAATGTAGGCCGGCCTGGACCAGGTTGGAGCCAGCAGCCTCTAGAAATGGTCAACTCATAAGGAATCCACATGGGTTGTAATTAACTGCAATGTCTCCTGTGGGCATTTGGCAAATTGTATCAAAGGCCTTAAAAATGGTCACTGCCTTTGAGTCATCAATTCTACTCATAGGAGAGTAAGCTAAGGAAATAATTAAGAGAGTGTACAAAGATCTAGGAAAATCATGTTCATTAGGTCATTGTTTATAAGAAGGAAAATGAGGAACCGTGTCAGTGTCCAGCCATAGGGGGTTGGTTAAGGATGGTAACTGGCCAAGTTGAGCGTGGTGTGTCAGGACCTTGCTGGCAGTCAGGCAGCAAACATTTATTGAGCACCTACTATATGCCAGGCATTGGGCTAGGTTCTGGGGGTAGAAAGGTGAATAAAACAAACAAACTCTCTATGGAGCTTATGTTCTGTGTCTTAGGCCTGAAAAGATGTTCATGATGTTCAGTTCTTAGAAAAATATACAGTATGGTCCTATTTTAGGAAAATGTAAACATATGTATAAACGTGTCTGGCAGTTTATATGTGAGAATGTGAACCATAGGTTTCTGAAGATGGTGAATTTATGGGTGATTTTTGTTTTGCCTTTGGTGATCACTTGTGTTTTGTACAATTTTTTTTTTCTGAGATGGAGTCTCGCTCTGTAGTCCAGGCTGGAGTACAGTGGTGGCTCACTGCAACCGTGGCCTCCTGGGTTCAAGCAATTCTCCTGCCTCAGCCTCCCTAGTAGCTGGAACTACAGATATGCACCACCATGCCTGACTAATTTTTGTATTTTTAGTAGAGACAGGGTTTCACCATGTTGGCCAGGCTGGTCTTGAACTTCTCACCTCAAGTGATCCTCTCATGTTGGCCTCCTAAAGTGCTAGGATTACAGGCGTGAGCCACCATGCCCAGCCTTGTACAAATTTTAACAAGAAATATTAAGGGGTGATTTTGATAAGGCATTCACTTTTTCATTCCTTCAAGTTTGTAACCTAGTGCAATAGGCATTTGAGACACCACAATCAAGCTTGGTCTTGGGCTCCTGTTTTAAAAATGCAAATTCTGAGCCCCACCCTTGGCCCATTCAGTGGGATGCTGCTGGAAAGAGGTCCAGGTTTCTTTTCATTCCAGATGATTCTGCTGCTTCTGACATCTGAGAACCATTACAGGGTTGAACAGAGGGATGTTGGTGTCTTCATGGACTTGGCTCTGAGGCTACAGGGCTTTTCTCAGGTTTTCAGAGGAACCCACCCAAAACAATTCAGGAAGCACTTCCTGTGCTTACCAAGATATGGCTTTGGCAGGAAGGGGCAGGGAGGGAGCATCAGGACAGTGAATGCTGTCTGCATCCCAGCCTTCTTACAGAGGAAGACCGATTCGACTATGAGACCAGGATTAGAACCCACAGGCCTACATTTCTGTGTTATTTTAGCTCCGTGATCCATGACCGAAAATTCTGGAAGGCCCATGAGCTTCCTGTAAGCATCCCAGAAGGCCCAGGAGAGTTCATACCTTTCCTGGGTGATATTTGGCAGCTCTGGGCCTGCATTCTATCAGCCCAGCATTGGACTCCGGTTACCTCATGCTTATCAGCAGCTGATTCATCCGTGCTTTCATTCATGGCCCCATCCAGTCATCCTTCCATCCGTTCATTCATTCAGTGAGCATTTGCCACGGTCCAGTCGGTACCAGGCCCTGCACAGGGCTCTGGGGAAACGGAGATGAGTAAGGCTCCCTCCCTGCCTTCAGCGGCTCCCCCATCCAGGAAGAACTGATCTGCCATTGATTTCTTTCCGCATTTTCCATTCATCAATGCTTCATCCATGCAGTTTTTCTGGGTGATAGGCTCTTTTCTGTTTAATACTGAAACCTAGTTTGTTTTAAAAGTAAAACTGTTCACACAGTATCAGAGGATGTACAATGAAATGGGATCTTCCTCAAATCCTGCCTTCCTCCCCAGAAGCAAAAGCTGCCCACGGTTCCTTGGACATCTTTCCAGATAATGCTTCTCCATATTTACATGGATAGAGAGCGTCTCCCCTTCCCCCAATCCATGGACACACGTCTGTCCTGTGGCATGACTCGGTTCTTTTCCCTGTTGGAGAATAGCTGCTCCTAGCACCCACTCTTTCATGGTTGCTCTACTGATGGACATTTGGGTTGTTTCCAGAATGTTAATAATGCATACAGTGCGGGATGAAAGATCCTGATGGATAGAGTCTCCCAATTCCCAGTTTTCAAGGGGAGAAGATGAAGAGCAGGTGGTTGGTGGTAAAACTGTGGGAATGAGCCCCCTGCCGGGCCCAGGGGGTTTAGGGTTTAGAATTACGATTGAAATGACGTAGAGCTGTCCTAGAATTAGGATTGAAATGACGTAGAGCTGTCCGCGGGCAGTGCCCGTCCCCCTACTTCATTCTGCTGTGTCCTTCCCGCAGCCCTGGCCTCCCACGACTACATCCTGAAGATTGTGCCCACGGTTTACGAGGACAAGAGTGGCAAGCAGCAGTACTCCTATCAGTACACGGTGGCCAACAAGGTGCGCGGGCGGTGGCTGAGCCAAGATGTGTGCGGCAGCGCCCTCTGCTGGCAGAGAGCAGAGGCGACGGGCAGCTGTGCCAACACGCTTTCTTCTGGTTCCTTTCTGGAGGCCTTTCTTGGGGGTCAGCTTGAGCCACGCTCTTGTCTCTGAGTAAAGATGAAAGGCCCAGTCCCTCCCATGTGGCAGTCTCAGAGTCAAGGAAAACAGATATAACCAGGAGATAGGGTGTGATGTCTTTGAAAGAGCAGGCAGGCTCCATCCTACAAAGGTCCTGGGGTTGCAGAAGTCTCAACAGCCGTGTGTCTGGTCCGAGTCCTTCAGACCCAGACCCCATAGCTGTCACTCGTTAAGAACTTCCTGAGGGCTAGACATGCTGAGCTCTCTTCCTCCGTCATCTTCTCAATCATCATGACAACACAGACTCCTGCTCTCAGGGCACAGGCACTTTACCCAAACTCAAGAGGCTACTGAGTCACACCAAGATGGCTGTTGATTAATTTGCTGTTGCTTGACAGGAGCATCCCAGGACCCCAACACTCAAAGTCACAGACAAGACGGCAGGCCTTGGTGGGCAGCAGAATATGGTCAGAGTCTGCAGAGTGGGATGACCCAGCAATTAGTGGTCTCAAGCCAAGACAGCCTTGGGCTTTCCCGGGGGATCCCACCAATGGGACATGAATGCTTGAAGCCCATTGGTTGAGATGCCCCTGCTAAACCCTGGTGGATGGGTTTTTCCCCACTTACCACTGGGACTGTCCTTTTTCTTCTGTTCCAAGGTTGCCCAAACCCCTTATAAGTAATACCTGTTTAGCTCAGTTAATTATAACAATGGTAGGGGGCATAGCTGTCACTCCTTGAGTACTTCCTGGGGGCTAAACATGCTAGGCTCTCTTCCTCCATCATCTTCTCAATCATCAGGACAGCTCTGATGTTGAGGCTGTTATTGACCCCATTTCATAGATTTGGTCATTGAGGCCCTGAGAGGTGGTTGTAGAGCTACAAAGTGGCCGAGTGTGCATTAGAACAGGTTTTCCTTGGGCTCCAGAGCCTGGCCTCTTGATCACCTCACACCTCAGTCTGAGGAAGGGACTGTGAGTCTACCCACCTGCGAGCCTCTCTCTGTCCAATGACTTTAGTCCCTCTGGTCTGACTTGCCCTAAATTGATGTTCCCAGGAGCCCTGTTTCTTTTATTCACTGGGGGGGCATCTCATTGTAACCCCCACGTGCTCACAGCAGCTAACAGATGGAAAAGCACAGATGCAAGTTCAGGACCACACTATAGTTGAAATCCCAGCTTGGTCATTCACTAGCTATTGACCCTCGACACATCACATAGCCACTGTGTGCCTCAGTTTACTCATTCATATAATGGAGATGGTACTCACTTCATAAGATTGCTGTCAAATGAGGCAATGTTTTCAAAAGTGTTTAGTCCACAAAAAAAGCTCTTAGGTAAATGATACTGACTGCTGCTATTTTTCACTGTTATTCTCTGTCCCTCAGCTCTGGGCTGTGACCCAGACCCATCAGCCCTCCTGGAGAAAGCTGACCTTCCTTTACTCAAAGCTCCTTTTCCCAGTGCTTTGGCAAGGCCCAGCAGCCAGAACAGCCTGCTCAGCTTCTCTGTGGCTGCAGCCACAGCCTGCCCTGGGAGCGGGCAGCAGTGACCCAGCGGGAAGTCAGTGTTCAGTGTTACCCCTGGAGCAGCCTGGGCCGCTCAGGTTCAGCATTTGGGGTTGGGGTACCCCAGTGGTTTAATTTAGTCTCCAGTTGTTGCAGGTAGATGAGAACAGCCCACAGGCTTTTAGCATTTGAAGCACCCAAACTGGAGAGATTCCAGGGGTCATCATGCCAGGCTCATCAGTGTGTAGCTAGGGAAATCAAGTCCCTGAGGCTGGCCCAAGGACGCTGTTAGCTCAGCCCCTTAGTATCCTTAGTCCCTGCTCTGTGCTTTCTCAGGAAGGTTGGTGGCAGGGCGGGGCCTTCTGGCTCTGCAGTTCAGCCCATTTCTCTAAGAAGCTAGCTCACTCCCCACGTGACCTTTTCACCCATCACACACACACAGCTGGCCGGACTCCTGCTTATCCATCACATGTGGCTCAGAATGTCCCCTCCCCAGTCTCCTAGATGCCTCTCAGGAGAATGGGTCATTCATTCATTCTTTCATTCATGGCCCCTCCACTCTCCATGACCCTTCATCCCACATGAGTGATATTGCAGTGTTAGGGATACTCTTATGTCTTCCACCTTCTGCAGACTGTGACTCCCTCTGGGGAAAGGGCGAGACTTGCTCACCTCAGGGTCCCCAGCAGCCAACCACAGTGGAGGTGTTCAGCAAACCATTGTTGAATAAATGAATGGGTTTCGCATGGCCTAGGAGTTGAAGGAGGCAATAGGCCTTTACTCAGCTGAAAATTACACTTTTCTTTTTACAACTCTGCTTTCTAATTTATTTTCTGATTCTGGTGCTGCTTCTAGCTCACATGGTCAATTTCTAAACAACCCAGGGGGTCAAAAGTGCCTAGCTGTGGACAACAGAGTTTAGGGCCTCCAGGGGAGGGGATGTGTGAGAGAGAGTAGGGAGTCTGGCTTCGTGGGGCAGAGAGGGAGGAAAGTCCTTTCTGGAGGGTTGCTGGGGACCCTCTTCAATCCAGTCCCCACCCACCCTGAGACACAGTTTGCACTTCTGATTCTCACATCCTCTACCCTAGGAATACGTCGCCTACAGCCACACGGGCCGCATCATCCCTGCCATCTGGTTCCGCTACGACCTCAGCCCTATCACGGTCAAGTACACAGAGAGACGGCAGCCACTGTACAGATTCATCACCACGGTGAGTGGCCTGGGGCAGTGGGTCGGGCCCTGAGCCAACCACCCTGCACCTGCTCTGGGCCCCTTCCCTTGGCATCCTTCACCTGTTCTCGCTAAAACAGGATGCAGCCTGCAGGGCTAGGGGCTCTGGCTGTGCACAGGAGGCGTCAACCCCAAGGATGCTGAGAAGTGTTGTCAGAAGCACATCAGTATCAATGATGTTTTGTCTAGAAAGTATTTTCCAGAGGGGAATGCCCCAAAACCCATTTAATTCCTGAAGCAAATCTCCATATGACTCTACTATATGTTTATTATTTTCTCCAGTTTTTTTATTTTTATGGAAATTATTCTTAGCAAGGTTTATCCTTTAATGTGTAAATTTTGCAGCAAAGATTTAACTCTTTTTTTTTCCATGTCTAATTTCCAGTTATGGCTGGTGATAGGGTCAGGTTTTTCTCTTTCTTTCCTGCCTGTTCTCTCTTTTTGCCATTGTCTCTACCACGCCCAGTTTTCTCTAGGGCAGCTTCAAGCTGATGTCAGTTTTCCTTTATGCTGATTATTTCTGTCACATCTACTGTTCCTGGTCTCTCATTCAAAAGGTTCCTTGGGGTCAGAACAGGAGGGTCAGAGTGCTTTACTTCAGCCAAGAGGCCCAGGAGGTATTGAAGAAGCCAGAGTTAACTGAGATGGAAGAGACAAGGTGACTGTCCCTACTTCACAGATATGGAAACTGAGACCTAAAGATAAATAGAGCATCAGGAGGCCCTTATGCTTCTGTACTTCTTCATACTTGTAGTGATGGTTCAAGGTCAAGGTCTTGCCTCTTTCATTTCCGGCAATAACTAGGTCAGTATTAGTCAGGACACTGTTACCGAAGATCTAGAACCAGACCTTGCGCTGGTCTGAGGAGTAGAAGGCCTCAGGCATGGCTGGATCCAGCCTTGAACATTACCAGGAATAGGTCTCTATCTTCAGATCTGCTTTCCTCTATGCTGGCTTCATCTTCAAGTAGAATTTACCAGTAGAAATGGCCTCTTTCAGCTGGATGCACTAGTTCATGCCTATAATCCCAGCACTTTGGGAGGCCGAGGCAGGTGGATCACCTGAGGTCGAGAATTCAAGACCAGCCTGACCAACACTGTGAAACCCCATCTCTACTAAAAATACAAAAATTATCTGGGTGTGGTGGTTGCATGCCTGTAATCTCAGCTACTTGGGAGGCTGAGGCAGGAGAATCGCTTAAACCCCGGAAGTGGAGGTTGCAGTGAGCTGAGATCACACCATCGCACTCTAGCCTGGGCAACAAGAGTGAACTCCATCTCCAGAAAAAAAAAAAAAAGAAAAGAAACGGCCTCTTTCTCAGTCTTTCTACCCCTAGTCCTAGATAAGACAGTGCTCTTACTGGCCCAGCTTGGGCCCTATGCCATGCTCGTGGCCTGGGAAATCAAATGCCCATGTTGGCCAGGCTGGCCTTGTGTCCCCTCTAGCATCAACCCCGTCCAAACCGCAGGGACACAGATTGTGAGGAATGAGGTTCTTCAGGAGAAAAGGCAGGGGGCGGCTACTGGAAGAGGAAAGAGTAGGTACCAGGAGGCAGAACAGTGGGGTGTGCTGACAGGGCCTCTGTCATCTCATCTATGACGTAAGAATAATCATCTCTGTTCCTGCCACCTCCCAGGGCCTTGTGGGACTCAAAGGAGATCAAGACAGGAGACGCTCTTTGCAGATATGAAAATCCAAGTAGGATAGAGCACAATGGCTCACACCTGTAGTCCCAGCACTTTGGAGGCTGACGCAGGAGGATCGCTTGAGGCCAGGAGTTTGAAACCAGCCTGGGAAACATTGTGAAACCTTGTCTCTTAGAATTTTCTTAAATTAGCTGCATATGGTGGTACATGCACCTGTAGTCCCAGCTATTTAGGAGGCTGAGGTGAGAGGATTACTCGAGCCCAGGATTTTAAGGTTGCAGTGAGTCACGATCATGCCACTGTACTCCAGCCTGGGCAACAAAGCAAGACCCTTTCTCTAAAAGACAAAACAAAACAAAAAACCCACAAAACAGACAGAGGGACACAAAGGGTGTCATAAGTCTGGTGCTTACATGAGCCTCGGAACAGTTTTTTGCTATTCTCTTTGATCACATAAAAATTAGAAATTTCAGTTCGACAAACGACACATAACATAAAGTGAAAACACCACACGCAACCTGAGAAAAGATACTTGCCACACATATGGGAAAGGGATAGCCTTCAGAATTCATTTGTAAAGAACTCCTACAAATCAGTAAGAAAAAGTTAACAACCAAAACAAACAAACAAAAAAATAGACAAGGCCGAGGAGCAGCTCCTCACAGAGGAGATCATACTGGCAGCAAAAAGATGCTCAGGTTCACTAGAAATTGGAGTGATGAGATTTAGATCAAGACTCATTTCGGGCCAGACGTGACGGCTCACACCAGTAACCCCAGTACTCTGGGAGGTGGAGGCAGGAGGATCACTGAGGCTAGGAGTTTGAAACCAGCCTGGTCATCTTAGCCCGACCCCGTCTCTACACAAGAAAAGTTTAAAAAAATTAGCTAGGCATATGGTGTATGCCTGTAGTTTCAGCTGCTTGGGAGGCTGAGGTAAGACGATTGCTTGAGCTCAGGAGGCTGACACTGCAGTGAGCCATGATTGTGCCACTACACTCCAACCTGGGCAACAGAGTGAGACCCGGTCTCAGAAAAATAAAAAAATTAAAAGACCTAATTGAATCCTATTAGACTGACAGAAATTGAAAACTTAGCTGGGTGCGGTGGCTCACGCCTGTAATCCCAGCACTTTCGGAGGCCAAAGCGGGCAGATCACTTGAGGTCAGTAGTTCGAGACCAGCCTGGCCAACATGGCGAAACCCTGTCTCTACTAAAAATACAAAGATTAGCTGGGTGTGGTGGCACGCGCCTGTGATCCCAGCTACTTGGGAGTCTGAGCAGGAGAATCATTTGAACTAGGGAGGTGGAGGTTGCAGTGAGCCAAGATCATGCCACTGCACTCCAGCCTGGGCAACAGAGTGAGACTCTGTCTCAAAATAAAAAAAGAAATTGAAAACCTGAGGCTAGGTGCGATGCTCACACCTATAATCCCAGCACTTTGGGAGGCCGAGGCAGGCGGATCATCTGAGATCAGGAGTTCAAGATCAGCCTGGCCAACATGGACCCCATCTCTACTAAAAATGCAAAAAATTAGCTGGGCATGGTGCCTCACACCTGTAATCCCAGCTACTCTGGAGGCTGAGGCAGGAGAATCACTTGAACCTAGGAGGTGGAGGTTGCAGTGAGCTGAGATCGCACCATTGCACTCCAGCTGGGCGACAAGAGCAAATCTCTGTCTCAAAAAAAAGGAAAAAGAAAAGAAAAAAAAAACTGCTAGTACAAAGATTGGGAGGATGTGTAGCCATGGGGACCCACATGTACTACTGGTGTGCAGGGACATGGGTATAGCCACTCTGAGGGGAGATGCACAAAACCCTGGACCCCGAACATCAGGGAATTTGTGAGCAAATGATTTAAAACAAGACCCAAAAGGGTGGCCCACCCCAAACAGATCTTGGCGCTGATTCTTATTCCAGCTCTACTCCATACCCACGATAAGCCACACACAAAGATACAAGTAGGTTCCCTGGTGCCTCCATGCAGGTCTAGACCACTCCTCAGAGGCCCTAGGCTCTGTAGCATTGACTGTAGCAGAGAAACCCCCTCCGTCCACATCTCACATTAGAGTTCCGAAGGCTTTTCTTTGTCCCTGTTTGCTCTTGTATGCAAAGTAGCTGAGACTCTGGGTATTAAAATCATCTAGCAATAGCTAAGTGCAGTGGCTCATGCCTGCAATCCCAGCACTTTGGGACACCAAGGCAGAGGGATCAAGTGAGGTCAGAAGTTCAAGACCAGCCTGGCCAACATGGCAAAACCTTGTCTATACTGAAAATACAAAAATTAGCTGGGCGTGGAGGCGGGCACTTGTAGTCCCAGATACTCGGCAGGCTGGAGCATGGGAATCACTTGAACCTGGGAGGCGGATGTTGCACTGAGCCAAGATCATGCCACTGCACTCCAGCCTGGGCGACAGAGTGAGACTCTGTCTCAAAAAGAAAAAAAAAAAGAGAAGAAAGAAATCACTTGGCCACTTGGCAAGTGGCTGAGAAATGAAGCGACTTCATTTATTCACTTAACATTTGCTAGAATTCACTATGTGCTGGCCCCTGTAGCAGGCACCAGGGTTAGCTGAATCATACATAGTCCCTGCCTTCAAGGAGCCCCCAGCTGGTGGGGCAGATGAGTGAGCACATGGGGCTCTGGTGGAGATTAGTGTGAGACACTGCAGGCAAGCAACAGGGCACTGTCCCCTTCGTTTGGGAAGCTCCAAGAAGGGAACCCTGTGATGGATCTTGAAGGTGAAGGAGGAAGGGCCCAAGGAAAGGGAACGGTATGCACAGAGGTGCCTAGTATAACATGTCCTATGAAGGCCATGCAACCCCCTTTGGCAAGTCACAGACTCATCAGTGAGCCATTGACCTTCTGAGAGCTGGAGGTTCCAAGAAGCCACAGGGAAGACCCTTCCTTCGTCAGAGACCCAGTGCCTCCATGACTCCTTCTCCTTCTCTTCCTCTCCTTGGCCACCATCCTGTCCTTCACCTCTGCTCCACCCACCTCTGCCCCGGGCTTGTGGGCCACACTGCTGCAGGGAACCTCCCGACATCATTAGCCTGGTGGTGGCTCTTCTGAAGGCCCCGTGCCACCACCTTGGTTGCCATGGTAACCGTGGGGTCAGCTCTGAGAGAACTAGCCGGCCGGCTGTCCCTGGCAGATGGCGTCATTGTGGAGCTTCAAAGGCCCTTGTCACAGGGCAGCAGATGTGGGGATGACGCCAGCACTCAGACACACACATACACACACGGCACAAAGATCCCTGGGAGCCCTCGGAGGGCGGGGTGGGGCGGGGATGGAAGTGGAAGCACCTGCTGTGGCTTCTCTTTCTCTCTTTTTAAAATCAAACACTTGCGTGCAAAGCCCCTAAACGGCAAATGGGGGCCTCTGCAAATAGCTTCTCGGAGGGGCTGCAGATGAAGAGGGGGCTTAGGTCAGGATGTCGTCATGTGGCGGCTGCGGGGCTGGGAGGCAGCTGTGGGTGGGCTGGAGTGAGGGAGGGTAGCAGCAGGTGGGGACTCCCAGATGCATTGCCAAGTGTCAAGTACCTGGCTGCTTCCAGGTTGCCCCTCCAGGGTCTCATTGTCCCAAAAGGACTTGTTTATCCCAAGCCTACACAGTTCTTCCTCCAGAACTCCAGACTTTAGCCAGACTTTCTGGAGCTCCTCTCTCTCAGCACATGGGGCACCTTGCTCAGAGCAACACTTTGTGCTATATCAGAACATTCCAGCGCCGAGGGAATAAACAGATCGTGTTTGACGACACACAAGTAATCCCCTCCAAAGTGCTCCCCTCCCACATGCACATTTGTCCCCTGCCACTTGCTGAAGCTCCCATTTTGAGATTGAGATTGCCTTCCAGTGGGTTGTGGTGACAGACTGGATGGTTTCAGAGGTGTCAGATCTCTTTCCTTGTGTGGTTTATTTTGGAGGAACAGCCAGAAATCACAAAGTGCCAATTGGGTCAGTACGGCTGGGATGGTTTTTGCCCACCAAGAAGTACCAGATGATGATGACACCCACCTCGTTGCATGCTACTCAAAAACCTATCATTCTTGAAGAGTTGCGTAGCTCACTTAATTGGTGCCCAGGGCCCTTGGCCAGGGCTCAACCTGGATATGAGGGAGAGGTGCTGTAAGGAACCCCACTCACAGATGTTCCTCCCCACTGCCCTCCTTCATGCTTTCTAAGCAGGGGACTAGTCCCCCAGACTTCAGATTGCCCTGCATGCTTGCCAGGCCTGATGACAACCTCCGGGTCTGACTTACCCGTGTCCCCAGCATCCAGTGAAGGGCGTGGCCTGGACACAGGTGCTCAGAAATGTGTAAAGGACAGCTGCCAAAGAAGTGATCATGTTTTCAGCTGGGCACAGTGGCTCACACCTGTAATCCCAGCACTTTGGGAGGCCAAGGTGGGCAGGTCACCTGAGGCTAGGAGGTCAAGACCAGCCTGGCCAACATGGTGAAACCCCATCTCTACTAAAAGTACAAAAAATTAGCTAGGTGTGATAGCTTATGCCTGTAATCCCAGCTACTTGGGAGGCTGAAGCAGGAAAATCACTCGAACCCAGGAGGCAGAGGTTGCAGTGAGTTGAGATCACACCACTGCACTCTTGCCTGGGTGACAGAGCAAGACTCCGTCTCAAAAAAGAGAAAAAAGAAGTGATCATATTTTCCCTAGCCAGACAGGATGAGGGGAAAAAAGTGATCATATAGCTACCATTATAAAGCACCTACTAAGTGCCAGGTAATTACATAGTTACTTCCTTTAGCCGCCCCCCAAGCAACCCCTCAAGGTAGATGATTTTGTTGCTGTTGTATAGATGGATTAAACTGAGGCTCAGAGAGGTGAAGAAACTCATCCAAGATCACACAGCCAGCAAATGGCAAGGCTCAGACCTGACCCCAGTGCCTGCCTCTGCAACATCCCCTACCCCCAGCACTGTCTCAGAAGCCTCTCTTCCAAAACAAGGGCTGTTGGGGCATTGCAGCAGCAGAGCCCCCAGAAGTCATAGAACTCTTGGTAGGACGGACACCAGGATCATTTGATACAGTGACTTTCATCCTGGGAATCAGGAAGAAATATTACAGCAGGAAACAAAGTTACATTGTGAATATGCGTGGTAAAATCAAGCTTCACACATACAAACCGCTAAAAAAGCCAACGTTCATCTAAGGCAGATTGGCTGATAGTTTGCAAGTTTTCCTGCCCATATCTGATACGTTTTGTTCATCTGTTTAGGCTTCTGCAAACATTTGCCAGAAACTAAGGTAGCAAGTGCTGGGGGCAGGGAAGGGGGCGGGGGCATTAAGAAGAATTGACAAGAAATAAAAATGGCTGGGCATGGTGGCTCATGCCTATAATCCCAGCACTTTGGGAGGCTGAGGCAGGTGGATTGCCTGAGGTCAGGAGTTCAAGACCACCCTGTCCAACATGGAAATCCCATCTCTTAAAACAATTAAAAAGCCAGAATGAACAAGGCCGGGTGCAGTGGCTCATGCTTGTAATCCCAGCACTTTGGGAGGCTGAGGTGGGTGGATCTTAAGGTCAAGAGATTGAGACCATCCTGGCCAACATGGTGAAACCCCATCTCTATTAAAAATACAAAAGGCTGGTCCGAAGGTAGTGAGTTATCTCAACTGACTGTTCACAGTCAGTTCCAGATCGAACTCCTTGTTCTACTCTCTCCCCCCTTCTCACTACTGCACTTGACTAGTCTTTAAAAAAATAATAAAAAATAAAATAATTAAAATAAAAACACAAAAATTCGCTGGGCATGGTGGCACGCACCTGAGAATTGACAAGAGACAAACTTCAAACTGAGAAGGTTTTACTGACTAAGATTATGTGAGTTGGAAAAGCAACCATCTTGCCCCCAGACTGGCAGGAGAGCCTTCAGAGCTCCCATGGGCAGCCTCAGACCTCTCCTCTCTGCCCCCACTACCCTGCGTGCCCTCAGTGTCTCTCTTCTCGGTCCACGAGCTCTGACAAAGCCAGGGCTTAGTCATCTCTGGTCTCCAAATCCAGTGCATCAATGTGGGTAATAAATAGGTGTCAAACCATGAGCAAACAGGAGAGGTGTGCGCCTCAGTCCAGCCCCCACCAAGATGATTTCTATTATCCGATGGACAGAACAGAACCTGTATTAGGAGCTTCGTGACTCAGATCTGGAAATGTACAAAACACTTCAGTTCAGATCCGACCATGGTGTTCCAAGCTGAACTAGATCTTCAAGAAGGTTGTGTTCCAGAGACAGATTGCTCCAAACTGGGTCTGTGCACAGAGAGGAGCCTCATGGCGCAAGCGTTCCTAGAGCAGGTTCGGCGGCGGGGGAGGAACGTGAGACCGAGTGGGCTCCATTTTGCACATTAGGCTGATTTTTATAGATGCACACCTTCTTACTTCACAGACTTTGCTAACGGGGACCCCTGACGTCAGGATATTTGATGCGTAAATGTTAACAGAATTGAGAAGACAAATTCCCTGCATGGAAGCTATCTGTACATGAAGAGAGGGGCTACCAAGAGTCTTCTGGCTGAGAATGAGGCAAGGGGGCTAACAGAAAAAGCAGGCCCTTTGCAGCCTCCCAAACCTGGCTTCTAGTGATCCTTGCTTACCCGGTAGCCCTGTGACCGTGGACAAGTCAATCCCTCTCTGACCCTCTGTGTCCTTGTCTGTGAAATGAGGGTCACTGGCCAGTTGTGGTGGCTCACAACTGTAATCCCAGCACTTGCAAGGCCAAGGTGGGTGGATCACAAGATCAGGAGATCAAGACCATCCTGGATAACACGGTGAAACCCTGTCTCTACTAAAAATACAAAAAAATTAGCTGGGCGTGGTAGCCTGCGCCTGTAGTTCCCAGCTACTCAGGAGGCTGAGGCAGGAGAATCGCTTGAACCCGGGAGGCAGAGGCTGCAGTGAGCCAAGATTGCATCACTGCACTGCAGCCTAGGCAACAAGAGCAAGACTCTGTCAAGAAAGGAAGGCAGGCAGGAAGGAAGGGTCACGTAGCAGTGGCAAGGATTAAATGAGAAAAGAGGAGAGGGTGCCATCTCAGACCCAGCACATAGGAGGTGCTCAAAGTGAGGTTCTCTCGAGGTGGGGTGGGCGGGGATCTTGCAGCCCATAGGCATTGTAAAAATGTCAGGGAGAGGACTCTACTCTCCCCAGGCCCCCAGAGCCCTGGAAGACCTGATACCACACCCTCTCCTCTCCCGCCCCCACCCTTTCCAGAACCCAGTCAACCACTTCCCTTCCGTGACAACACCCCCCACCTCTGCCTCCTCCACGACTTTGGTGTTCTCATCCCCGGCTCCAGCCTGTCTGCCGCTACTGGAGTCTGATGAGACTCCAATTCATTATTTATTTCCTCTTGCAGCGCCTTTTCCACAAGCTTTTAAAACAGTGCTGAAGGAGCGAGGGAAGTGACTGAACAGTTCCTGGGCACTTAGAGTGCAGCAGGCAGCTGGACAGTGTCATCCCAGTCCCTGAAGTGGGCCCCATTCTACAGATGGGGGAAACTGAGGCTCAGAGAGGTCAACTGGCTTTCCCGGCCAGGGCCACGGAGCTGGGATTGGACCTCAGGAATGTTTACTCCAGAGCCCACAATCTTGCCTCACACGGCGGTGTCTGTGGTGCTTCTCCATTGCACGCTATGGGAGAGTAATGGGGAGGGGAGTCGTGATGTGCTGGAAAGGCGTTCATGCTGCTGGAAAACCAGGCATTTAGCTCCCCAGCCAGTGCGGCTGGAATACATCCTTCCCATATTATAAGGAATTAAGAACTGTAATGGAAATGTAAGGGAGACACACATGCACCCCTTTTAAAGGTAGACAAGGTGACTTCAATTCTAGTCACAGTGGAAAGTCAAGAAGCTGACTGGACCGCTGGTGGGAACAGAGGGGCATTATCAGATGAGGTCTGATGAATGCCACTTCCTGCACTGTCCTCAGGCTCACTGGGGCCCAGGTATTGAATTGTCCTTGTTTTTGTTTCTGGAGCTGTGGCTGCTGCCCAGGGCAGTGGTGCATGCACTGGCCAAGGTGGCCCTTCCTGGCTCAGCAGCCTTGTTCCCTCAGCCCCCACAGGGAAGACCCCACCCCAGGTTGCCCCCAAGCCTTGAGGCCTGGTGGGGAGATACAAGAGCGTGGCAGTGGTAAGGGACCAAGCCACTCTTATTCAATGCCACCACAGTCCTAGGGGCTGAAAATTAGTCTTACCATTTTTGTTTTTTTGTTTTTTTTGAGATAGAGTTTCAGTCTTGTTGCCCAGGCTGGACTGCAGTGGTGTGATCTCAGCTCACTGCAACCTCCGCCTCCCAGGTTCAAGCGATTCTCCTGCCTCAGCCTCCTCAGTAGTTGGATTACAGGCACCCGCCACCACACCCGGCTAATTTTTATATTTTTAGTAGAGATGGGGTTTTGCCATGTTGGCCGGGCTTGTCTCGAACTCCTGGCCTCAGGTGATCTGCCCACCTTGGCCTCCCAACATGCTAGGATTACAGACGTGAGCCACCGTGCCCTGCCAGTCTTCCCATTTTTAAAAGCCAGAAAACTGAGGCACCAGGAGCTAGGGTGGCACAAGGGCACATGGACGGGACGGGTCCAAGCCAGTTCAGCCAGCCTCCAAAGCCCAGGCTCTCCATTGCATCACTTCCCAGGTTAAGTGTCTCCAGGTGCAGCAACTTAGTAGAGAGGGGCACCTCCTGCCTGCCCCACCTGGGGTCTCCCCCTCTAGGCCCACCTTCTCATCAGCACTGCCTTCCCCATGCCCTCGGCCAACACCCTTTACTTACTCAACAAACATGTCTTGCCCACCTCCCACGTGGTCAGTTATGTCTGCTCTCTTCTCTCACTTGGGCATTCAGGAAAATGAGAGTTTTCCCAATAGGCTTGAGGTGGTAAGATTCCAGGAGCTCCCTCACTGACCAAAGGATGGAACCCACCTCTGGCCTAAGGTGCTCTGCCCCACAGGGATGTTCTTTATCACAAACACATCTTGGCATTCGCCTGAGGGGACACCCTGTCTGGGCCTCAGTTACCCAATCTGTTGAATGGGTTGCTGTGTGACTTCAGAGGGCCCTTAGAGTGCGTAGGCCCCAGGCAGCCACAGGGAATCTGCCGTGGTGCCTGGGACACTCTTGCTGTCCTATTCTTCTAGAAGTCATCTTGCCCTCTGCTAAAAGTGCCAGAGAGAGAACAGAAGTTGAGACCCAAAGGCCTGCTCTGGAGAATAAGTGATGTTTTACTGATTTTTCTGATTAAAGTGGGTCTCAGGTTTAGAAAATCCCAGATCTTAGCCAAAAGGTCAGAGCCTTCCAGTCGACTGAAAAATAAGATCAGGTTTCATTTACTGAGCATCTACTAAGTGCTCCAGACATGTTTTCAGCAGAGCAGCAGGGGTTTACCCGTTTTATTTTTATTTATTTATTTTGGCGACAGAGTCTTGCTCTGTCACCCAGGCTGGAGTGCAGTGGCATGATCTCAACTCACTGCAACCTCCACCTCCCAGGTTCAAGCAATGCTCATGCATCAGCCTCTCGAGTAGCTGGGATTACAGGCACCTGCTGCCTTGCCCAGCTAATTTTTGTATTTTTAGTGGAAACGGGGTTTCACCATGTGACCAGGCTGGTCTCAAACTCCTGGCTTCACATGATCCTCCTGCTTTGGCCTCCCAAAGTGCTGGGATTATAGGCGTGAGCCACTGCACCAGGCTGGCTTTCCCATTTTATAGATGAAGAAACTGAGACCCAGAAAGGCTCTCCCATGGCAAGAATTAGTAAATTATGCCACAATGCATCCTCCAAAGGCTGGGTGCTTTCTGCTGCCACATCAAGGAAGCCAGGTGGACTCTGCAGCCCTCACCTTGTGCCGCCCTCACCACGTCCAACAAGGAGGTGCACACCTCCCAGCCCCAGCTTTTCCCTGGGCTCCCATGGAGAGCCCCAGCTGTCCTCACTTCTCTGTGTGAACAGCAACAGGCTGTGAGAACTAAATGTCGCAACTGCAATTTGCTTTGTTTTCATTTTCATTCATTAGTGTTCCTCTCAGGCCCCATCCCCACAGCCCAGGGAAATGCCGATCACTGTCTTCCCTCCTGCCAGCGGCATCCTGCCCTCCCCTCTGTGAGTTCTTGAGATCCTGCCAGCATCTCCTCCAGCCTCAGAATATCTGCTGTTGGATCCCATTGTTCCCACATCATCCCAGGAATCCTAAATGTGGCAAAGCCTGCCATCTTGCTACCACCCACATAGGCCTGAATCCCAAGGTAGACACACCACCTGGCACAGCCTCGAGGCTACGTCTCGCCATATTTCAGAAGGCATGGTGACTTTCTAAGATGAGGGACTGCCATGACCAGCCACTTCCCGGAGCAAGTTCAGGTGTGGGAACGCCCTGGCGCTGGGCATTTCTGAATCTTTCCACATGTCAGAATCCAGGAAGCACCACTTCCGGGAGCACCAGAACCCTCTCCTGTGACTCTACTTCACCTCGTGCCAGTCACCTCCTAGTCACTGCCAGTGTGTCAGGGGGCCTAAGGGATGAGAGATAAAATAATGAAAGCAGGAGCCGTAGCTTTGTGAGCTGGCCGATAAGAGTTCTCTCAGCAATTTTTTTTTTAAGTTACAGGGCCAAGCATGATGGCTCATGCCTGTAATCCCAGCACTTTGGGAGGCCAAGGCGGGCAGATCACTTGAGATCTATTGAAGAGCTACTGAAAATACAAAAATTAGCTGGACATCATGGTGGGCGCCTGTAATCCCAGCTACTTGGGAGGCTGAGGCAGGAGAATTGCTTGAACTCAGGAGCAGAGGTTGCAGTGAGCTGAGATTGTCCCACTGCACTCCAACCTGGGTGACAAGAGCAAGACTCCATCTCAAAAAAAAAAAAAGAATTGCTCTGTCACTTAGGCTGGAGTGCAGTGGTGCAGTCATAGCTCACTGTGGGCTTGACCTCCTGGACTCAAATGATCCTCAGGCCTCAGCCTGTAGAGTAGCTGGGACTACAGCTACCATACCTGGCCAGTTTTTTATGTTTTGTAGAGATGAGGATCTCACTGTTTCACCCAGGCTGGGCTGAAGCTCCTGAGCTCAAGCAATCCTCCCATCTCCCAAAGTGCTGAGATTACAGGCATGAGCCACTGGGCCCCGCTGAGTTCTCTCAGCTTTGAGGAACACCCCCTGGAATATGTCAGGATTTCCCCTCCACTCCCCTCCTCAAGTGAACAGTGACCAGCCCCTTCAACAGATGCGGGGTGATGGGGGCACACTGAGCAATATCAGTAGATACTCACAGGGAGCCTGCCTCAGGGGTCTCCCTGAGCCTTCAGGCTTACAGTCACTCACCCTGTGACTGAGTCAGTTGCATAGCAGTTTCCATGCCCCAGGGCCTCAGTTTCCCCACAGGCGATGTGCTTTCCTACGTACCTCAGTACACACATTGTCTCCCTCTGGTCTGGGCCAGCCCCATGAGAGGAGAGTTATTGAGACAGGGTGCCAGGTGTCTGTGAGTCATAAGCATTTGGGTTCCAAATTGTGTGTAGATGAATACAGATGTGGTTGGGGTGTGTGTGTGTGTGTGTGTGTGTGTGTGTGTGTGTGTGTGTTTGGTTATTTTTTTTCTTTTGCTTCATTGCACTTAAGTCACATTTTCCTATCTTCTGATCCAAGCTCTAAAAGCATTTTGTGGTATAAAATCTCCCATCATCTGATCCACTCTACAGAAATAAACCAGCTCCCCTGCCGTCATCTTCCCTGAAAAGTACCCCTGCGTCATGCTCTGAGGCCGGTAGGGAGGGGCCTTGGCCACTTAAAACACTTCACCATAATCCCCCCAGCACCCCTGGTCCCCTCCACTCCCTGGGGGGCTGCTCCAGTTTCCTGGGCTGTTATTACTGGAGGGCCAGCTGCTTCCCTGCCAGGAGGGCCAGCTGCTTCCCTGCCACCCATCCATACAGACCCATTCTGTCTGTCCTGGCCCTTACAGGCCCTTGCTTAGCTCATCTTATGGAAATATAATTTAAAAAAATAAACACTGATTTGATTCCCACTTGCCTCTCCCCTTTGCTGTGTCTCCTGGCCTCCCACCACTGGGCACTGGTTCATCTATTAAGGTGCTGCTGGCTCCCACTGTTCCCCAGAGGTTGCGGGTCAGTGGCTAGCCATCTACCTGTGGTGCCTCTGGGGCTGCTGATGGCCTCTGGGGTCACACAACTGTTGACTTCTTCTGAGTCATGTGGTCATTTAAATACCCCTTAAGTGTGGCATGGGGGTGGGAAGAGTGAGTGTCACATGCTGTGTGACCTCAGACAAGTTGTTTCCCTCTCTGTACCCAGTGGGTACATCAGTGAAGAGGCACCTTCCCTTGGTGCTCCAAGGCCTATGGCTGCTCCTAGGATGGGAGGTGTTGGTTCTTTCTTTTTTTTTTCCTTTGAGACAGAGTGTCACTCTTTCGCCAAGTGCCAGGCTGGAGTGCAGTGGCACGATCTCGGCTCACTGCAACTTCCACCTCCCGGCTTCAAGCGATTCTCCTCCCTCAGCCTCCCAAGTAGCTGGGATTACAGGCTGGCGCCACCACACCCAACTAATTTTAGTATTTTAGTAGAGACAGGATTTCACTATTTTGGCCAGGATGGTCTCAATCTCTTGACCTCATGATCCGCCCGCCTCGGCCTCCCAAAGTGCTGGGATTACAGGGGTGAGCCAGGGAGGTGCTGGTTCTTATGAATGACATAAAGTTGATGCTCAAGGGGAAAATATGTTGAAAATTTTCTTGCAAGGCCTGGAGCAGTGTTCATGCCTATAATCCAAGTACTTTAGAGGGCTGAGACAGGCAGATCGCTTGAGCCCAGGAGTTCAGGACAAGCCTGGGCAACATAGCGAGACCTCATCTCTACAAATTAAAAATTTTTTAAATTAGCCAGGCATGGTGGCTAATCTTGTCTACCCCAGAGACTGAAGCAGGAGAATCACTTGAGCCTGGGAGTTGGAGGCTGCGGTGAGCTATGATCACACCACTACAGTGCAGCCTGGGTGACAGAGTGAGACCCTGTCCCTACAGATAAATAAATTTCCTTGTAAACCTTCTATGAACTTAATTTGTCTTCCATCATCCATGCTTTGATTCTCTGACGTCATCAGAATGCAGTTTGTAGGCCATAACATTTTGAGTAAAACATAACATTAGTTTGATTAGTCCCAAATGGTGTTCTGACAGCTGCAAAGCTTTGTAATTCAAGTAGGTGAGTGTTTTGCACTTGAGAAGCAACAGGGTGTTACATTAAGAGCACAGACACCAGTTTTGAACTCCCATTCAGCCACTTGATGTGGCATTGAATGAGGGATTCAGGGTCTCTGTGCCTCAGTTTCCTTCGCTGTGAAATAGGTCTAAGAATAGTACCTACTGCCTGGGGTTGAGCTGGGGATTCACTGGGGTGGTAGGCATGGAGCACTTTAAACCACGTGGCCCAGGGAAGGTGCTGCTAAGTATTGTGTATTTTGTTGTGGTTAGTATGTTATTATGTGGCAGACAGTTATGAAGTACAGTATAACAACTGACATTCTTTATCATCCCCCAGCTACCACCGTTCTCAACCAGGGGCAATTTTGACCTCTGGGGACATTTGGCAATATTTGGAGACACTGTGGTTGTCACAACATGGGGAAGGGGGGACTACAGGCATCTCCTGGGTAGAGGCCTCTCTGGGGTACAGAGAGGGAAGTAACTTGTCTGAGGTCACACAGTGCATGTGGCACTTGCTTTTCCCCCCATGCCACATTTAGGGGGCACTGAAATGACCGCAGGACTCAGAGGGATGCTAAACATCCTTCACTGCAAAGGACACCCCCTATGGCAAAAAATTTTCTGGCCCCAAATGTCAATGGTGGCATTAGAAACCTTGCCCTAATAAAAGCTTTCTGGTAGCACCAAAGGCCTCTCTTTCCTTTGTAGCTCTTGCCTTGGTTGTAATTTTGCATTTATTGGTATGATTATTTGCTTACTACATATCAGGTCCCAGGATGCCACTTCTTGGCTCTGTGACCTTGGGCCCCTGGGACTGCCTTTCAGAAACTCCACTATCTTCATCTGTAAATGGGATTGTAAATATGTGATCAATTCAGAGTAGAGGTTAAGACCAAGGTCCAGATGTACCTGTATTCAAGTCACATCTCTGCTACTTACGTGGTGAACCTAGGCAAGCTACCTAAAGAACCTCAGTTTCCTCCCCTGTGAAATGGGTCTAATAATTCCCTTCCTCATTCAGAGAATGAATATGGGAATTAAAGGAGCTCATGTTGGTGATAATTATTTTATTATTATTAAATCCACCATTTAGCAATTGATTTTCTTTGAGCCCTGAGTATATTCCGGACTCTTGGTGACCATGTAGTGGGCATTATGAGCTTCACAGGGCAGTGGCTGCCCTTGCAGAGCCCATCATCTCACGCTGTGGTTGGGGTCTGGCCTGGTGCATCCTCCAGCACTGACCTCTGACACTCCCACCCCACCCCTGCCCTCTTGCAGATCTGTGCCATCATTGGCGGGACCTTCACCGTCGCTGGCATTCTGGACTCATGCATCTTCACAGCCTCTGAGGCCTGGAAGAAGATCCAGCTGGGCAAGATGCATTGACGCTGCACCCAGCCTAATGGCCGAGGACCCCGGGCACCGCCAGCCTTGCCTCCAGCACCCTGTCTCCTTTGGCCTTCAGCCCAAATGTGGCTGTGTCCCAAAGTGTGTGTGGGAGGTAGGGGAAAAGTAGAGGATGGCTTGAGGTTTCACAGCTACCTCTTTTCCCCGTGTTTCATTTTAGACAAATTACACTGCCTGAAGTTGTGGTTCCCCTTTCCCTGGGGAGCCCCAAGACCAGAGTCAGGCAAGGTGTGGCGAGTCCAGAGATCTTGGGGACTCCCTCCTAGGAGAGCTGCAGTCTTCTTCCCTCTTAGGGGAACATTGCAGAATGCACATTGATGAGCTTTCAGCCAGCCTTTGACAATCTCCCAGCCCCCACTGTGTGGACACACTAATCATTTGGTTTCTCCTCTGGGCAGCCAACCCGCCCCAGAGGCACCAGACCTGGGCTCTTGGCTTTGGGACCAGGCTGCCCAAAGGTACTCCTTTATACACCCGGCACCTTTCACAAAGGATGGTACTTTCCAAGTAAGCCCCTGCAATTTGTCACTATAGATGGAACCCTGACTTCTGTCCCATCCCTTCCTGCCCAACCTAGAGCCCAGGCCTCAAGTCTTTACCCCCACCCCTTTCTTGTTCTTCCAAGAAGCAGATGCCCAGTTGCTCAGCAGCAGTGGTAGAGACTTGAATCTGCCCACCAGTCACAAGGCGGGTCACAGATTCCTCTTCCTCTCCTCTCTGTTCCTCTGAACCCCCCACCAACGTGCCTCAGCCTGTGTGCTGTGTGGCAACAGCATTTCTTGGTGAAGGGGCTGGTTCCCACTGCCAAGACCCACCACCGCTCTGCTGGGATCCACAGTGGCAGGGAGTCAGGGTTGCCTGAAGGGGAAGTCATCTTTTGAGACCCAGATAGACATTGCTTGTGCACTTATGTCTAGATGGGAAGCATCCTTCCTGCAACCCTAAAGTAATCGTGCAGCCTCTCAGATGGATGCCATCAGTCCCAAGGCCTTAGGTGGAGGAAGCAAGGCAGGCCAGCCCTATCCTGTCTGTGGACCTCCACCTTCTGGACTCCCTATAGGTGCAGAGCTCTTGGGTCTCTTTGCAGCCCAATCGTGGCCCACTTGCCACTGTGCTCCCCCATCAGCTGGTCACATGCCAACATGTTCCCAGCCCCTGGGGCAGCTCCAGGGTGCCCCACCTGCTCCTGAGGTGGGTCCCTACCTTGCTGCCCCTCTTCATCCTTTCCCTTTTGTCCTGAAAGGGAGGGGCAATGGTCTAGGCATTAATTCCACCCAGGGAATTTTAGTTATGCCCTCATGTCCCAGGGAGAGAGCCACCCGTCTGTTTTCCATTTATAGCAAGATTGTTTGCATACTTTTGTAATGAAGGGGAGTGTCCAGTGGAAGGATTTTTAAAATTATCTTATGGATAGCTCAAGTCTCTGCCATTTGTAATTTTTGGCTCTAAGCTTCAATTGGAGAAGCTTCTCCTTGTGCAGATGAGTTGACTGATGTTGTGAGTGTAAATGCATAGGGTTATTTCTGGTATCTGTGGCCACTTGGATGGATTTCTTTTTTTACATTCTGTTCCCCAGTTACAAGAAAGGAGTCCCTTTGGTGTGTGAATATGTGTGCCTGTAGAGGGTGGGGCAGGGTGGGGTGGGGATGGAAATGTGTGGCATGCACATGAGTTGAAATTCTACTTTTATGCATTTTTTTGGAAAAAAAAAAAAAAGACCTCTGAGGACATAGGGGATGTCAGTTTCCTATGGAAGAGACACCTCTGACCAAAGAATAATGGTCAGATTATTCTTTCTAATCAAAGAATAATCTTTGATTATTCTTATAATCAAAGTCTCAAGGGAAAAAAATGTTTTAGTTCTTTCCCCACTCATTGGGTTCAACTAGATTAAAAGGCTGATTTTCAGAAATACTACTGTGTGATTCTTTCTACCCTGACTGGGGCTGGGTAACCCAGAGACTGGAATCACAGCCGAACGGAATTCACTGCTAGAGGAGAGAAGATAAAAGAGTTGACAAGGAGATCTGTGAGGATGATCAGAAAGTCAAACTCACTTTGGCCAAGCACAGTGGCTCACTCCTGTAATCCAGCACTTTGGGAGGCCAAGGCAGGTGGATCACCTAAGGTCAGAAGTTCGAAACCAGCCTGGCCAACATGATGAAACCCCGTCTCTACTAAAAATACAAAAATTAGCTGGGTGTGGTGGCGGGCGCCTATAATCCCAGCTACTCGGGAGGCTGAGGTAAAGAGAATTGCTTGAACCTGGGAGGTGGAGGTTACAGTGAGCTGAGATCGCACCATTGCACTCCAGCCTGGGCAAGAAGAGCAAAACTCCATCTCAGAAAAAAAGGAAAGAAAATCAAGCCTCCTTAGATTAAGTCCTTCCTTTATTGAGTCCCTACAGAATGTTCCTGGGTCTGCCACCTTCTAGCTGTACAGCCTTAGTCCAGATCCTTAACATCTCAGTGCTTCACATTTGTTGGGTGCAAATCATGATAGTAATAAAACTACCACATAGGGCTGCTTTGGAAATAGAATCTATAATATGTGCAAAGAAATTATATTAGAATGAGATTATGTAGAAGAGTGATTATTCCTGGTACACAGTAAGTTTTCAAAAATGCTGATTGTACCATTATGAGCATTCCTAAATAGAATATAATCTTGAGAACCAGGGTAACATTCTTCTTTAGAGCTTTGAGCTAAGGGCTCCAAAAATGAAAGGTGATTCATACGTTCTTGATTTCAAAGGACCTGGCACTCCTTTTTCAACCCTAAGCTCAGCAAAGAGAGATCATCATCAGCTGTGAGCAATGGACTTCCATGGATCTTTCCATCTTGCTGTCCAGTCCAATAAGATCTTCATCAACAGCACTAACACAGACAAACACACCAGTGATGAATATGGGAGGGAATCAGTCTGCGAGAAATTCTTCATTCAGTCTCCCCATGCTCTCTCTCTTACATCCTGATACTCAAGTTACGTGTGTTCTCAAACCTGTTTATGCCAGTGGTGCTTTTATACTGTTAGGATGTGATTTGGTGAACTATTAGTTAAACCAGTGAACTATGAGAAATGAACCTAGTAAAACTAAGTTGAATGCTTTAAAGAGACTTGATCAAGGTGAATTGTTATCCCCTCTTCAAAATGCCACTGAATGGAAATGAACAAGACTACTGTAAAAGACTTGGGATGCCTGGTGTGGTAGTTCACGCCTGTAATCCCAGCACTTTGGGAGGCTGGGGTGAGAGGATTGCTTGAGCCCAAGAGTTTGAGATCAGCCTGGGCAACATGATGAAACCCCGTCTCTAGAAAAAATACAAAGATTAGTGGGCGTGGTGGCACACACCTGTAGTCCCAGCTACCCAGGGAGGCTATAGCATGGGTGGGGGCAGGTAGAGGCTGCAGTGAGCTAAGATCTAGCCACTGCATTGTAGCCCGAGACCCTGTCTCAAAAGAGAAAGAGAGAGGGAGGGAGTGAGGGGGAGGGGAGTGAGGAGAGGGAGGGAGACAGAGAGAGAAACAACTAAAACTTTTTGGTTGGTTTGTGTGAAGAAAATGAAGGTGTGGCCGGGCGCGGTGGCTCACACCTGTAATCCTAGCACTTTGGGAGGCCGAGGTGGGTGGAGCACCTGAAGTCAGAAGTTCAAGACCAGCCTGGCCATCATGGCGAAACCCCATCTTTATAAAAAAATAATAAAATAAAATGAAGGTGAACACCGATATAGGTTTCTCAGTGGTAAAGCCTTAGCCCAGGGTCATTGTCCAATGTGTTTTACTTTGGCATAGAACATTTAAGGGATGGATGCCATTTTTATTTCTCCTTTCAATGAACTTTTCCAGTTGTCTAACCAGATGTGGATTACAGTGGTTTCATTTAAGAGGATTTCTAAATCAGGATTACAGAGCAAAACCCCACAGGGGTGCGTGATAGGTTGGGAGCTGTGGTGGTCCAGGCAGAAACTGCTTCGCTGGGAAGGTATTGCAGAAGAGGCGTCACTGGAGACGGGCTTCATGAGGGGAGAAGCTGAAGTATTGCAGCCAGCACTGGCTAGGGTGGGCAGGGGTTAGAGAGGGGGTGAGACCTGGGAAGAAACGGTGTAGCACCAGAGCTCATTAATAGTAGCTGTGGTTAGTTTTTTTTCTTTTTCTTTTTCTTTTTGAGATGGAGTTTCACTCTGTCACCCAGGCTGGAGTGCAGTGCAGTGGCTCGATCTCAGCTTACTGCAACTTCCACCTCCTGAGTTCAAGCCATTCTCCTGTCTTAGCCTCCTGAATAGCTGGGATTACAGGTGCCCACCACCATGCCTGGCTAATTTTTGTATTTTTAAGAGAGATGAGCTTTCACCATATTGGTCAGGCTGATCTTGAAGTCCTGACCTCAGGTGATCCGCCCACCTCAGCCTCCCAAAGTGTTGGGATTACAGGAGTGAGCTACGGTGCCCAGCCTGTGGTTAGTTTTTATTACTATATGTTACAAATAATTTTTAAATTCTTGCCAGAAACAATTTGGCAGGCCACTGGAGGTCTCAATCCCTTCTTAAGAAACTGGTACTTAATTCCAGAAGGTTCATTAGCTGCCGCAGCAGATAGATGCAGTAGTCTAGGAACATGAGTGGGGATGTGTGTGGACAAAAACACACACTGAAGACCCTTTTTTCTTGCTCCAGCAGCTGTTTCCTGTCAGTTATGTAGGGATGAGGTCATGCGCTTCATTCTGGCCAGTCATTGATAAGATTTGGCATTTTCTGCGTTCCAGGCAAGAGTGACTGCTCCTCGGGCCTGATCTTTTTTCGAGATAGATGTTATCTCCTTTTTAGGAAGAAGGAAACAGAGAGACCTGGTAACTTGTCATGGCCACACAGTGAGTCACACAATTAGTAAAGATGGAATTCAAACCCAGGTCTGCCTAACTCTGGGCTTATGAAGTTGAAATAGTTCCATTTCAGTACCAAGGTCATCTTTGCTGTGCCAAAAGGGAAAACTGGAAACAGGGGTGGTCAGAGCAGGAGGTGCCTTGTCTGGTTTTAGTTCTCTCTTTTTTAAATTTTTTTTTTAAAGACGGGGTTTCACCATGATAGCCAGGCTGGTCTTGAACTCCTGACCTCAGGTGATCCACCCACCTCGGCCTCCCAAAGTGCTAGGATCACAGGCGTGAGCCACTGCGCCTGGCCTATTTTTCTTTTAAACAACCTGCGGAGAAAATCTAAATTAAACATTAGCAGGGATAGCATTCTTAAAATTTTTTAATCTTCAAAATGTAATTTTAATTACACAAATCATACAGGCTCACAAGCCCACTGGAGGAAAATAATAAAATACTAAAAAAAAAAAGTAAAAGGGGAAAGTGAAAATCACCCATAATCCCACTAATCAGAGGTGACTAATGATCACATTTTAGTGATGCCTTTTGATAAGCAAAATGGGATGATACTGTTCACATTATTGTGTAGCTTAGCCCTCACTTAACAGACATCTTCCTAGGTTAATAAATATGGATCGCATTATGATCTTTATTAGCTGCAAGACAACAAATAATAACCATATTGAGCATCTACTGTCCATCCTTTGTTCCCATCTCACTCAGAGCCTCCGTTTTCTCACCTGTAACAGGGACAGTTCATACTGTTATTTAACAGACTGAAATGAGGTGATGCTTGTAAATCTGTTAGCACAATGCCTGACAGTAAATGCTTAGCCCATTACGAAGAGCCATGATTATTCATCTAATAAATAAATTCTAACATTTATTAAGTTCTTCCTCTGTACCAGGCATTGTACTAGGGTTCATTTAATCCTGACACCAGTCCGGGTGTGGTGACTCACACCTGTATTCCCAGCACTTTGGGAGGCTGAGGTGGGTGGATTGCTTGAGGTCAGGAGTTCCAAGACCAGCCTAACAATACGGTGAAACTCGGTCTCTACTAAAAATACAAAAATTAGCCGGGCGTGGTGGCATGTGTCTGTAGTCCCAGCTACTCAGGAGGCTGAGGCAGGAGAATTGCTTGAACTCGGGAGGGAGAGGTTGCAATGAGCTGAGATAGCACCATGCACTCCAGCCTGGGTGACAGAGTGAGACTCCGTCAAAAAAAAAAAAAAGAAAAAAAAAAAATCCTGACACCAAACCAATGAGGTAAGTCCTGTCATTCTTCCCATTTTTCAGGTAGGAATAAAGTAAGTGACCAAGATGCTGAATATCTTCTTCAAAGCCAAAGAGCCAGGAAGTGGCAAAGATCCAAACCCAAGCGATTTGGGTGCCAGTACCCAAGCAAATCCCCATGTAGCCACTGCCTCCAAGAAATAAAAATACTCACCAGCCACTTCCTCTGTGCTAGGTGCTTGAGCTTCTATACCAGTTCCGGCGCATGTTTCCAGTGCTGGGCATAAGACAGGACAGCCAGTCCCACTACATTGTTAGAATGAGTGCCTCCAGCTCTTGTCATCTAGGATGTCATTGTGCCTGTTTCAATGTTACTGAACCACAGAGCGTGTTAAAAACAAAACAAAACAAAAAGCCTTCCCTACCCTGCTTGATCATAGATACTCCCTGAAGATCTTGGGTTCTCAAGATCTGTCTTCACATGGCTTTCCTTCACCAGTGAGGCTCTGAGCTTCTTGGGTGCCCTCCTCCCTAGATCTCTTTAATCAAGCCTTGCACCTGGCTCCATGTAGGTACCAAATAAATTGATGAGCAAATGAATGAATGTATGAGTAAATAAGTAGGTGAATGACAATAAATGGATATGTGATAGAGAAGTGAGTGAATGAACAGAGAGAGCCAGTGAGTGAGGGAATGAATGAACTCCTTGGGGCGGTGCATGGGTTTGACTAACACCTAAGAACTGTTCTGAGGAGAACCTCTGACCTTTTCTGTGTGTGCACCTTCATGGCAGCATCTGCTTCTGGTTTGCTGATGGGAAATAACTTCCTTTCTTAGGACTGCTCCCCAACCTCCTTATTCTTGGAGCCTGGGCACATGCACAGCTGGGTGGCCCTTCAGCTGATACTGCCTCACCTGCCATAACTCTGCTTTCTCTGCTGCCCAGGCTTCTGCAAATAGCCCAGGTGTGGCCATTCTCCAGAGGTCTCCAACTGACTGCGAGGGGCCCGGAATAAAACCTAGTATTAGTAAATTCGGGTGGTTTTTTCTTGTTTTTTGTGTGTGTGTGTGTGTGTGTGTGTGTTTTGAGACAGGGTCTCACACTGTCCGCCAGGCTGGAGTGCAATGGCGCGATCTTGGCTTGCTGCAACCTCCCCCTCCCGGATTTCAGCGATTCTCCCGCCTCAGCCACCCGAGTAGCTGGGATTACAGCCGCCCACCACCACGCCCAGCTATTATTTTTTATTTATTTGTATTTTTAGTAGAGAGAGGGTTTCACTATGTTGGCCAGGCTGGTCTCGAACCCCTGACCTCGTGATCCGCCCGCCTCGGCCACCCAAAGTGCTGGGATTACAGGTGTGAGTCATCTCGCCCGGCCGCGGGTGTTTAACAATTTCACTACCACATGTCAGGGAACACTGATAAACTAGGAGAGAGCACGCGACCTGCCTGAGCGTGGATGTTGGGCTTGCAAGACATCTTCCTCTCGGAGTTTCAGCATCCCGGCATCTGTCACTAAGTTGGCGTTCAATAGATATGGAATGAATCAACGAAAGAGAGGGCTAAAATTAGTGAACAAATAATATCTTGCATAGAATAAACCCCTTGGGTTCTTAACTTGAAGAAAGCCAAGGCTCAGAGCCCTCTCTCCCCGCCGTCACGGTGACCATGAAGGGGGCGTGGTTGACGTCTCCCTCACAGCGCAGCCGGGACCGGAGACCTTTTATACCCGGGTCCGCCCACGGTATGGGCCTAGCCAGTGGTTGGGTGGCGCCTGCCCCTCTAGGCATTCCTTCGGGAGTCGGCAGGCGAAACACGGAGCTCGGGAGCGACACGGCGGGGCCAGGCGCGGGCAGAAAGGGCCACGAGGGCCGCAGGTGGGAGCGGGGCGGCCGGAGTGGGTGGGGCCTGGATCAGAGGGGTGGGGTCTAGAGGAGAGGGGCGGGGTGACGGTCATTAACCCGCAGGCGTGCGGCGGCCGCCTAGTCCCAAAGATAGAAAAAAGTAGAGGTAGGAGGGCGAGGCGACTCACCCCTGTAATCCCAACACTTTGGGAGGCCGAGGTGGGGAGGATATCTTGAGGCCAGGAGTTAAGAAGATGAATAGCCGAGCTCAGTGGTGTGGGCCTGTAGTCCCAGTACTCAGGGAAGCTAAGGAGCGAGGATTGCTTGAGCCCAGGAGTTCGAGGCGGCAGTGAGCTATGATTGCACCACTGCACTTCAGCCTGAGTGACACAATGAGACTCTGACGCTTAAAAAAAAAAAAAAAAAAAAGGTAGAGGTAGGACACCCGGAGCCCCAGCTACTTTGGTGCATTGCACACGGAAAGCTTACAGTGTGCATCATTGAGAAGCGATGATAGAAGTCCGAATGTGAGGACTCTGGTTAATGTGAGGTCCAGTTTTAGGTCTGTCCTGGAGCAATCCCCACACAAAGGCCTCTCCTTTTATTAGAAACAGCACTGGCCAGGCGCTATGGCTCATGCTTGTAATCCCAACTCTTTGGTAGGCCAAGGCAGGTGGATGGCTTGCACTCAGGAGTTCGAGACCAGCCTGGGCAATAAAGTGAGACCCCCCCACCCCCCGCCAACTCTACAAAAAAATACAAAAATTAGGCAGGCATGGTGGCCATTGCCTGTGGTCCCAGCTACTTGGGAGGCTAAGGTGGGAGGATGGCTTCAGACTGGGAGGCAGAGGTTTCAGTGAGAGATCACAGCACTGCATGCTAGCCTGAGAGACAGAGCTAGACGCTGTCTCAAAAAGAAAAGAGAAAAAAAGAAAGAAGAAATAGTACTATGTGCCAGGCACTGTTCTAAACACTCTAAAGGGATTAATTTATTTAATACTCATAGCAAACCTATGAAGTACCTACCAAGATCATCCCCACTTTACAGACAAGGAAACCAAGACTGGCCAGGCACAGTGGCTCACACCTGTAATCCAAGCACTCTGGGAGGCCCAGGCGGGCAGATCACCTGAGGTCAGGAGTTCAAGACGAGCCTCGCCAAGATGGTGAAACCTGTCTCTACTAAAAATACAATTAGCTGGACATGGTGGGGTTGCGGGGCACCTGAAATTCCAGCTACTCCGGAGGCTGAGGCAGGAGAATCGCTTGAACCCGGTAGGGGGAGGTTGCAGTGAGTGGAGACCATGCCACTGCACTCCAGCCTGGGCAGCAAGAATGAAACAGTCTCAAAAAACAAAAAAAGAGAAAACCAAGACTGAAACGGGGCAGGGGGCAGTCACCCTAGTGTGACATGGTAAAAGTCCCATAAAACTGCATACCTCAACCATACCTTGTCTTTCTGTTGAAACTGCTCTCTGTGACCCTAATGTGACAGGCAAGCAGTCCAAATCCACACCATCTTGGCTCCTGCGACATGTAATAAGTAATTAAGGTCTGTAATTTCCACCCTACCCAGACAATGTGTAAACTAACACTTATCTTGACTTCTGTAAACCACTGAAGTAACAATCGGAGTGACAAAAGTCCCCTGGCCTTTGGAATGTCCGGAGCCCCTCGCCCTCATCTCCGCCCAGGAGGTGATTTACAGAATCCACTAGCCCTCGGAATGTCTGAAGCCCCTCATCCCCATCCCCGCTCCTCACCCTCACCCCCAAGGTGGTTTTAGGGGTATAAAAGGTCTTGACATCCTCCTTTCGGGGCCACGGGTTGGAGAGACTCAAGTCCTCCGTGGCTGCCGGCAGTAAAGACCCTGCAATTTGGCATACTTTTGTCTTTCTATGGCATACTTTTGTCTTTCATATTTGGCATATGTTGACTTTCTATGCTCAGTTCAGTACAACACCTAGGACCAGCCAAACAAACAAAGAGGTACTTAGTCTGATTCTAAAACCCCACTCTTCTGAACAGGGCTATACAATTAGGGGAAAGTTTTGCAGAGCCAGATTTTTGAGTCGCAGCAATCCTCAAGCATTAGGGCACCTCAAAATCTTGGGGGGTAGGGGAAGAATGCTGCTTTATATTCAGATGTGTCCCTGTCCTACCACTGTCTGGTTTTGTGGAACTATGGTGGAGCCTGAAAATCTGTATTTTGAGCAGGCTTCTCTGTGATTCTGAAGAGGCTGCACTACAGATGGCATTTGGGGCCTCATAATGTTTAAAACACGGGACAGGCGGTGCACAGTGACCAAAGCCTGTAATCCCATCACTTTGGGAGGCAGGGGCAGGAGGACTGCTTGAGCCCAGGAGTCTGAAACCAGCGTGGGCAACACAGTGAAACTCTATCTCTGCAAAATAAAAATTAAAAAATTAGCCAGGTGTGGTGACGCACATCTGTAGTTCCAGCTACTCAGGAGGCTGAGGCAGATCACTTGAATCCAGGAATTCAGAGCTGTGGTGAGCTAGAATCACATCATCATACTCCAGCCTGGGTGACAGGGAGACCTTGTCTAAATAAATAAATAAGAAATGTTCTCCCATTTGAAGATCACAAAATTGTTTTGTTTTTCTCAAAAACTTTATTGTTTAACTTTATGAAAGGTTAAACAATATAGTCTATAATCTATCTGGAATTTTCTTTGTTATGAGAAATGGGTAAAAATATTTACGTATTTTCTCATATGGATATCAAATGACTCAGAACCACTTACTGAGAAAACCATCATGTCCCCTCTGTACTGTGCTGTGATAATCAAGTGACCACTTCCTTTCTCCATCTCCCCTTTCATAAAAAATAACTGCATTAGGCTGGGTGTGGTGGCTCACTTCTGTAATCTTAGTATTCCGGGAGGCTGAGGCGGGCAGATCACTTGAAGTTAGGAGCTGGAGACCAGCCTGACCAACATGGCGAAACCCCGTCTCTACAAAAATACAAAAAAAAAAATTAGCCAGGAGTGATGAGACTACACCTGTAGTCTCAGCTCCTCGGGAGGCTGAGGCATGAGATTGCTTGAACCTTGGAGGTGGAGGTTGCAGTGAGCTGAGACTGTGCCACTGTACTCCAAGCTGAGTGACAGATTGAGACTCTGCCTCAAAAACAAAACAAAACTGCATTATTTAGTTACAAAAGCAAGAATATTCATTTTAGATAATGTAAAAAAATAGTTAAAGAAAATGTTAAAAACCCCAACAATCCCACCTCCTGGGAGGTGTATACACATCCTGACTTCTTTTCTATGCCCATATATATATTTTGAGATGGAATCGCGCTCTTGTTGTCCAGGCTGCAATGGCATGGTCTTGGCTCATTGCAACCTCCACCTCCCAGTTTCAAGCAATTTTCCTGAGATTACAGGCATGTGCCACCATGCCCGGCTAATTTTTTTGTATTTTTAGTAGAGTTGGGATTTCACCATGTTGGTCATGCTGATCTTGAACTCATGACCTCAAGTGATCTGCCCACCTCAGCCTCCCAAAGTGGTGGGATTACAGGCATAAGCCACTGCACTCAGCTTCTTTGACTATATTTTTTAAACCCAATGGGATCATACTGTCAATTCTGGTTTTTGAATTACTTTTCACTTAATACATCATGAATATCTTTCATGTCAACAACTATGTATGCTAAATATTTTTAATACTATTCCTTTTTACATTGTACTTGCCCAAGATATAATTATTTTGACACTTACTGGTTTTCTTTTCTTTTTTTTTTTTTTGAGATGGAGTTTCATTCTTGTTGCCTAAGGAGGATTACAATGGCACCATCTCAGTTCACTGTAACCTCCGCCTACTGGGTTCAAGTGATTCTCCTGCCTCAGCCTCCTGAGTAGCTGGGATTACAGGCATGCACCACTACGCCTGGCTAATTTTCTGTCATTTTAGTAGAAACAGTGTTTCACCATGGTGAAACCCAGCCAGGCTGGTGTCGAACTCCTGACTTCAAAGATCTGCCCGCCTCGGCCTCCCACAGTGCTGGGATTATAGGTGTGAGCCACCACACCCCAACCATTTACTAGTTTTCTTTTGGTCTTTGTCCTTAGAAGTGTAATTAGATTCACTAATTGTGAATGTGAAAGTTTTTAAACCTGCTGCCAATTGCTTTAGAAAAAATAAAAACTTCAGTCAGAGGGTAATTAGAGAGGCTATTGATTGGCAATAGTTCAGTTCTCTCAGTTCCCCTGTCCCATGAGCACAATTACCTACTGGATTTTTTTCTTCTTTTGGAAAATCTCAGTGCCGGTTGAACAAGCTATAGCTTTGCTATTACAGCACAAATACTAATTCCCTAACTGCTGAGTATTTTCTTCTATCTTTAGTTAATCTGAATGTCTATCACCCATGCTTTATTACTTAACCTTTTTGAGCTCAGTTTTGTTATTGGTACAAAAATGAATAATATACCTATCTCATATGGTTGTTGTGAGAATTAAGTTAATCTATGAAAAGTGTCTAAAACAGTACCTGGCACAGAGTGAACTACTACTATTATTATTACAAAATGCTTTTCCTTTGGAAGACTACATAGACTATGTAGTTTTCTATGTTCTCCTTTAAAATTCATTTCTTATAAATTAAAAACAGGACACCATTTTTAATCTAAATGGTAACAATTAAGGAGCCTGTAATATTCAGTGCTGCTGAAGCTGCAATGAGATTAGTATGCTCATACACTGAGTTATTAGAAACTGTTGAAATCTTTCCAAAGAGCAATTAGGTAATGCTTAACAATAGCCTTTGATGAAATAATTCCACAAGGTAGTCCAAGACTTTTCTATAAATCAGTCATCACTATCCTATTTATTATAACACATATGGAATAAAAAATCGACATGTGCCCAAATAACAAATGAAAGTATGGTGATCTCTAAGCTGGAGAAATAGCCCAGCCATTAGAAATATATTCAAATAAGTTTTAGTGAAAAGAGAAAATTCTTACACGAGGGTTAAGTGATAAGAGTAACATGTGAAATTGTAAATACACTATGAAACTAATTATATAATAAAACAAACCTCAAAATTCAGATAAAAGATGAAAAAATACATATAAACCGTTTGTCTCTGGTCTCTGAGTAGTAGGATTATGACTCTTTTCCCTTCTATGCTCTTATTTTCCAAATTTTATGTAATCAAAATTTTGCCTTAAAAATCTGAAAAAAAAAATCATTCTACATATGACAGTACATTGAGTGTGTACTTGAAAGAGAAACTGCTGGCCAAGTAATTGGGAAATGCACTTGTGAATCATCAGCGTTTAGAAACAACTTAGTGGCATCACTTTAAGAGAAAAAATTAAAGAACTAATCTTGTTTAATAATATCTTAGTAGTCTCTTATAAAGACAAATTTTAGGATCAAATTTTATTAGTTTTATAATTGAGTTACTACATGCAACACTATACAGATGATTACAACAAAAATGTGGGATCCTGTATCCATAGCATATAGTTTCTAATGAATTTATTTTTGATAATCCTAGATAGTATCATTATTTGCAAAATTGTAGCTTGATGAGATCAAGAGAAAATAATAGAATTGCTATTATCATTCTGGCCCTAAGAATGGACTTTAAAACCGTATTTAATCCTAAGGAAAAGTTTAGAGTCCTGGCTAGTGTCTTTACTATAGGGAGACTGGTAGTTTAAGAAATAGGTTAAGTATTAATATACTGAGGGTATTTATTCAACGAATGTTCATTGTGTCATAACTGCTATAAAGTGTAAAACTGCATGACGATAGCCAATTCAGCTAAAAGAATCTGAAAAACCTTCTCAGAGGAAGTGTTATTGAGCTGGTTTTTGAAGGATTGATAAGGGAGCAGAAAATAATTTCAGGTGTAACGGATGCATATATAAAGGAAAGGAACCATTAAAGAGTTGGATAAGATTATATTCATTCATATGAGACAGTATATGTATTTTTTAGCTTCAAGTCTGGTTAATGAGCTAAAAAGGTTTCTTAAGGTTCTTTATTCTAGAATTCTATGACAAAGTGTTGAGAATTTTGTCATGCAATAAGGTATTTGCCATGTATTATTCCAAATGCAAATAGCTAAGCAAGATCAGAAGAATTTGAAAAATCTGCCAAAACTCCAGTCTCATACCAGATTCACTACATGGGCAAGGAGTTATTCGATACTTAAATTAATTTCTACAAGAATCTAAAAGTGAAGGTGATACAAACAGGAAGCAGGGAAATACTAGGTAGAAAAGGGTGTGGTCCTTGATTAGGGCTCCAGCCTCAAGCCTGGACTCCAGGCCCTAAATGAGAACTTCACATCCCTGTTTTCCCACGTGAATGTTGCCTTTTCCAAAACCACCCTGGCCTGCCCCACCCCTCACCCTGTGCCCATAAAACTCCCAAGCTTCACTGGCAGGAGAGCAGAGCGATCAGAGTGGCAGAGAAGGAGAGAAGAGAAGAAGCAGTTGGAGAAAACCTGCTTGACTTCAGAAGGATGGCTTGATGGCAGGACTTCAGAGAAGAGTTTGAACAGGCATGGCCAAACTCCAGGGGAAGATTATCTGCCCACTCCATCCCTTTCCAGCTCCCCTTCTTGCTGAGAGCCACTTCTACCACTTAAGAAAATTCTCTGCATATACCACCCTTCAACTGGTTTGTGTCACCTGATTCTTCCTGGATGCCAGACAAGAACTGGAATACCAAAAGGGAAGAGTATAAAATGCTGTGACCCTTACCCTCCAATGAGGTGGTGAACACTTAGCCATCTTTGGACAGCAAATGCTCAAAGAGCACTGATTGTAACACATGTCCTCTGGGACTCTGGGGGTCAAAGACACTCCCTTCCAGAAAGCAGAGCTAAAAGAGCATTGTAACATGCTTGGACGCTGCCTCGGGGCCTGCTCAAAGCTTGATCCCGCCAGAGAGGAGCTACTGGGTGGTTCCAGCTTGTTCGCCCCAGTTCCTGCACCTCCTCACCTGTGTGATCCTCCTTCCATGAGGGGTTCAGAGCTTCTGGCTGAGTAAACAAGCTCCCCTTCACAAGTCCTGTAAAGAGGTCAAGGGAAATGTCCCGTCTCAAAGGTATAAAAAAATTCCCTTGAGTATCCACCGTTACTTTTATGTTATACTAAAATTCCATTTTATTCTTTCAGTTCATTGTTAATAAAGTAGTTTATAAAGAGAAGAAATATAATTTAAAATAATATGAGGAAGGGGTGGAGGGGAAAGAGGGGCAATTCCCAGAGATTATTTTTACTTTGAGCATGTTTTTGATTCATAGGAAAAGCAAATTTGATTATAGACTTTATAGAAAAATACTTAAGTTTTGTATGGGTATTTTTAACAGCATTAAATACATATGTAATTATCTCAGATAACAATAATATTTTGATGTATATCTTTCTAATCTTTCTCCCTAGATTTTTATTTTTTTCTGAGACTGAGTCTCACTCTGTTTCCCAGGCTGGAGTACAACGGTGCAATCTCAGCTCACTGCAACCTCTGCCTCCTGGGTTCAAGTGATTCTCATGCCATAGCCACCTGAGTAGCTGGGACTACAGGCATGTAACACCATACCCAGTTAATTTTTGTATTTTTTTTAGTAGAGAAGGGGTTTCACTATGTTGGCCAGGCTGATCTCGAACTCTTGACCTCAAGTGATCTGCCAGCCTGGGCCTTCCAAAGTGGTGGGATTACAGGCATACGCCACTGTGCCTGGCCTTCTTCCTAGATTTTTCTAGGATGTAAGCACTTGACTTGAGGCAGCAAGAAGACAATACTAATTATAACAATTTCATTGATTTTAAAGTGTGTTAAAACACACTTAAATTATGTACAAAATATTCCAAATTTATTTATTTTTATTTTTAAATACAGGATCTCATTCTGCTGCCCAGACTGAAGTACAGTGGTACGATCATAGCTCACTGCTGCCTTGAGCTCCTCTGCTTAAGCGATCCTCTTGCCTTGGCCTCCTGGGTAGCTGGGACTACAGGTATATACCACCATACTTGGCTAATTTTTAAAATTTTTTGTAGAGATGAGGGTCTCATCCTGTTGACCAGGCTGGTCTCGAATTACTGGGCTCATGCAATCCTGCTTCAACCACCCAAAGTGCTGGGATTATAGGCATGAGCCACTGTGCCTGGCCCATATCTCATATTTATATCAGTAATTAGCTTGGAGAAGATAGGAACTCAGAGTTGCTGAGGGGGTTGTGGGGGCAAAATAATATTTTAGCTTTATGTCTAAAGTTGTAATTTCTATTTATTTATTTTTATTATTACTTTTTAAATTGAGACAGAGTTTCTGTCACCCAGGTTGGAGTGCAGTAGCACAATTATGACTTACTGTAGCCTCCAACTCCCATGCTCAAACAATCCTCCCACCTCAGCCTCCTGAGTGGCTGGGACTACAGATGTATGCCACCATATTTGGCTAATTTTTTATTTTTTGTAGACACAGGGTTTTGCTATGTTGCCCAGCCTGGTCTCAAACTCATGGCCTTTGGCAATTCTCCCACCTTGACTTCCCAAAATGCTGGGATTACAGGCATGAGCTACCATATCTGGCCTAATGTTGTAATTTTTAAAAAGGAATGCATTGAGTGTATTATTTAATTAAATATTAATAAAAGTGAAAAAAAATCTAAACTCAAAAAAGAGCTGCCATATTTATGAAATAAATTTTTGGCTGGGTGGGGTGGCTTGCACCTGTAATCCCACACTTTGCGAGGCCAAGGCGAGAAGATCACTTGAGCCCAGGAGTTCAAGTCCAGTATGGACAACACAGGACATAGTCTGGACTCATCTCTACAACAAAAAAAATTTTTTCAAAAAGTAGCCGGGTGTGGTAGTGTATGTCTGCAGTCCCAGCTACTTGGGGGCTGAGGCAGGAAGATGAGTTGAACTGGGGAAGTTGAAGCTACAGTGAGCTATGATTGTGCCACTGCACTCCAGCCTGGGCAATAGGGTAAGACTCTGTCTCAAAAATGAATGAATGAATGAATCAATGAATCTTGTCTGGATTCACGACTAGATCTACAAAAAAAAAATTTTTTAAGAGGGTAGTTATGATAAATGGAGAGTTTAGTCTTGTCAGGGAAAATAATTTCAAGCCTTGCCCTGGTACTCCTTTACTTCTTCAATAATTTCCTGACTCATTAGTTTCAAAACCATTAATATTATTTTGCATGATTGAGAAATGCTGTAAACACTCCAGTTTGCAGAAATTCTGGTAGCCAAACTGGTTTTTCATTTTCTATTTTCCTCCAGGGATATATTGCTGATTATTACCTTCCAGGGACTCTTAAAAGAAACAATTTTGATTAGAGTCAAATAACTTAATTCAACAAATATATATTGAATGCTTAAGTATTTTTAAAATATTAAGAACCATTTGGAGTTATAAAAACAGATACTTGCAGGATGCGGTGGCTCAGCCTGTAATCCCAGCACTTTGGCCGAGGCAGGTGGATCACAAGGTCAAGAGATCAAGACCATCCTGGCCAACATGGTGAAACCCCATCTCTACTAAAAATATAAAAATAAGCTGGGCATGGTGGCACATGCCTGTAGTCCCAGCTACTCAGGTGCCTGGGGCAGGAGACTCACTTGAACCTGGGAGGCAGAGGTTGCAGTGAGCCGAGATTGCCCGAGATTGCGCCACTGCACTCCAGCCTGGTGGCAGAATGAGACTCTGTCTCAAAAACAAACAAACAAAAAACAACCAATACAGATACTCCATAAGGAGATTAAATAATTAAGCCACATAATTGTGTTTTCATTTTTAAAGCACACCACAATTCACCTGGGATCTGGTGGCTAGTATAGATCATTCTCATTGTGATGGCACTAGGAACATTAGATAAAACATCAGGAAATCATATGACTGGGCTCTAGTAAACCCACTGTGTATAACAGGCAGCAGTTGTTCATATTGCAGGTATGCGGCAAAGTTTAAAACATTATTTCACATGCTTTTTCTCTATACTAGTCCTTTATCTGATTGGGGTGAGGTTGGTATTTCTTCAGCCAGCATCCTACGTGTATAGCAGATAAGTGGAAAGAGATATATGAGGAATAGATAACTCAAGTAATGAGAAAAGCTAAGAATAGAATGACCTGCTGTATCAATTCCTTGCTCTCCTGGTGGCTCCATTTAATGAGTATTCAACATGCTACTCCTGAAAGTTTCCTTCAGGAGCTGCCCCATACCACATATATCTGCTCTCTTCTATCATGTATCAGTATGATAAGAAATAGTACACCTTTATGTTGCCAAGGCAGGCAGTTTTATTATACTGTTATATAGAGCTCTTTCCATGAAAAGTGTTTTTAACATGAACTGCCCATTCTGCAAAGAGGAAAAATAAGTTGAATTAGTTAAATATCAAATTCAAAAGATGTTACAGTAGAATATATTTAAGACTTACAAAAATAATAATAATAAAAAAAAGACAGAGACACAATTTCTTATCCTCAATTCTCATGTCTAAAAAGCTAAGAAAACCAGTTTCTTCACAAGTTTGGTGACAAAACCTGACCTGACTTGATCTGAGGCTCTTTATGATCTTCAGTTATCATACTTAGTGGGGATGTTCATAAATCACCACAAAAATAGCATATTTGATAATGAGCTGCTGTCTCAGACTTTTTTTTTAGTAGTTTTGAGTGAAATATTTTATGTAGACCCTATTCGTTTTTTAAAATCTCAAACATTTTGATTGCAAAACACAACTAGACCTCAGTTTTCAAATAAAGGACCCCAAACTGTTAATGATACAGTGATTCTACTAAACCCAAAGACAGTCCCAATAAATATTTTTGTCCCCTAGTATGTCATGAAGATGAATCTCCAGGAAAAGAAAAAGGGCATGTTAGAACAATGTGCAGGCTGAGTGAAAGCTGACACAGTAATTTTATATGTGATGTAGCTGTAAGATACTGTAATTACCAGAAGTTATTAATCCATAAAGAAAACATGTTGTGTTGTTGCTAATAGTTATTTCCCTAAAATTGAAAAGTCCCACTCTTTTCAAGTGCTTAGATACAGTGCTTTAGGATATTCTTATTCAGTAGTTCTAGTGCTTAGAATATTCTTTTTTTTTTTTTTTTTGAGATGGAGTCTTGCTCTGTTGCCCAGGGTGGAGGGCAGTGGTGTCATCTTGGCTCACTGCAACCTCCACCTCCTGGGTTCCAGTGATTCTCCTGCCTCAGCCTCCTGAGTAGCTGGGATTACAGGCACATGCCACCATGCCTGGCTAATTTTTTGTATTTTTAGTAGAGACAGTGTTTCATCATGTTGGCCAGGCTAGCCTCCAACTCCTGACCTCAAGTGATCCACCTGGCTTGGCCTTCCAAAGTGCTGGGATTACAGACGTGAGCCACTGTGCCCAGTCCAGGATATTCTTATTCAGTGCTTCTCAACTTGGTTAAGCATTACAATCTCCCAGAGAGCTTTGTAAAAATACACATGCAAGGGCCTCGTTGTCTAACATTCTGACTGACTTGGTCTAGAAAGGGGCCCTTACAACAGTGTTTTAAAAACTCCTTACATGATGATTCTAACATACAGTCAGAGCTTTAAAAAGTCCCAATATCAGGGCTGTACTTTAGATCAGATAAATCAGATTTTTGCAGTGTAAAACCCAGACACCAGTACTTTTTAAAAAACATGCCCTGGTGGCTGGGCACAGTGGCTCACATCTGTAATAGTTCTTTGGGAGGCTGAGGTGGACAGATCACTTGAGGCCAGGAGATCGAGACCAGCCTAGCTAACATGGGGAAACCCTGTCTCTACTAAAAATATAAACATTAGCTGGGGGTGGTAGTGCACGCCTGTGATCCCAGCTATTTGGGTAGCTGAGGCAAGAGAATCGCGTGAACCTGGGAGCTGGAGGCTACAATCAGCTGAGATTAAGCCACTGTGCTGGATTCCAGCCTAGGCCAGAGTAAGACTCAGTCTCAAAAAACAAACAAACAAACAAACAAACAAACAAACAAGGCAAACACACCCTGGTGCTTCCAATGTATACCCAAAGTTCTAGGCCAATTGTTGCAACTCCCTGATCTGACTGCCTTCAAAATTGAGGGTGTGATTGTTTTGTTTTCTGTCCTGAACTAAGTCAGTTCTAGGTCATCACCAGCGTAGGGCCACCAAGAAAGAATTCTAAGCATTACTCACACTCTGGTGGTGGTGTATTCATAAATCCTTCCCCAATTTCTTTAAAAAAAGCAAAAGGGGCAGGAGGAAGAAGGTACAGAAATCACATGAGAAACATTTAAAAATACTTTTAGTAAAATAATCTGCACCATGTCAAAACTCCTTTGGCACACAGTAAATCATAGTGAGGAACAAAACTGAAAAGCAAAATTTGCTTTAGTTGAGGCTATAGTGTAAGAGAGAATACACTTAGAAGGTAATAATAAAAAATCATAGCATTTTCAAGTAATTTGTATGATTGTAAATTTATAAAGAATTACAGTAATTTCCCAGTGACTCTAACTGTTCAGGATGCCAGTGCTAAGCCAGGATGCCAAACATAATTCAAAGAAAGCTAGAATATACATTCAACATATTAAATTGAAAATAATTTCTGTTCAGAGAGCAACTGAAACATATAGTAAGGTGCACATTTTTTAGATATAAGATAGAGTTCTTTTCCTTTTAGTTAAAATAACTTTTTTCACACATTCTAATGGTCATATTAAAAAACTATTTAGTTTTTTTTCATCACTAACCCTGAGGAAGGAAGAACAAATGTGGACTAGGCCACAAAACTCACTAGGAACCAATCCCCACACTTTTCCCTATTATGAATAGCAATGTAATGGGAGAAGTTCAGGATACTACACTTAGTTAGGCTTCCATACACATCAGCTTAAACTATGTAAAACAGACACAACATTTGGGTAACTAGCACAGTGGCATTTCTCTTCTTCAACTGAGAACTATTTTAAATATCATCACTTTTATTCCCTACACTGGTTTAAACAAACAAAACAAAATAAAACAAAACTTGATATTGACTATATAGGAACTTTCAATTCAATATACAGCAATATGTAGGAACAATATAGCTTCATTGCTCAAGACCTCCATTCAGCAGAAGAAAAAAAATGCACAAATTCTATGAACCCTTCTCTTTCACTAGAAAGATGCTAGCTATTACCGGGGAGTTGATGAGAGGAAAATGTGAAATCCCATCACAACAGAATATAGGAAAAGCTGGCATTTCTGCTTTGCCATTACAATTATTCTTAGGATGAAAGTTGGAATTGCAAGTTTAGCTGGACTCACCAGTTTCAACCTGTAGGAATGAAATAAAGTTCACTCCCTGGGCCAAAAACCACAAGCAGCAGTTGGGAGCAAGAGAGCAACAAGAACAGAAGAAAACAGGTTCACTGCGTTGTTATCAAGAATGGGTTTCCCCGCTATGTGCTTTGCCTCATTTGTTGGGCTGTTCACCACCATCCCAGTGCTTTCATCCAATCCTGAAATGGAAAAAGAAGCAAGTGAGGTAGAAAACCCAAATTACTTGATTTTAAAAAAAGAACAAAAGATTTTTCCTCCAAAGCATACAATCTTTGAAAGGTTCTAAGTGACCTGCTAAATGACTTTCATGGATAATTTCTATGATAAGAGATACAGAACCCTTGAATACAAATGGCCTCTTTGAAAAAATGGGTTCCAGTACACCTCAGTAATTTTCTGTCAATACCTCTGGAGTTGCTTCAGAAGTGGAAGAGAGAACATGAAAAGCAGAAAGGGCATGAAACTGGCAGGTTGGGCCTGCTTTTCCAGTGGCTCCCCTCCAAGACTGATCTGTGAAGTCCTTGAGAGTAAGGATCATTTCTGTGGCCACAGCAGTGTAAACACAGGGTTGAGCATGGGGCTGGCACAAAGGAGGTACACGAAGATTTACAGAATCTCCCCTACTGCATGCATTTCTTTTCAACCCACTCAATGCAATCAGAAACTTCCCCAACTAGAAACCAAATTAGAATAAAACCTACACTCTTTAAAAAACATGTGTTACTGTTTGTGTGTGTGTATGTGTGTGTAGAGTTATTTACCCTTTAGTGGGAATTAAGATCAGATTGCTTCTTCCTTAAATTCTAAATGACACTAACAACACTGAGAACAAATATTCTGACTGATGGGGAGAAGGGAGGAAGGGCAAATATATTTCCTGAGGCATGAAAAGTACTGGGAGGACCGTACTGAGAGAACCCTTCTCTAGCCTTCCAACCTCTTCCTGATGTCAGTCAAAGGAGAAACATGGTTGATGAGAGTGTAAATACACACCTAACAGAATATGTCAGTACACTGATAGGATAAGAGAGCCTTAGAAGCAAAGCACAGCAAATTTTGAGAAAAACATACTCTATCACTCTAATATATATATATATATATATTTTTTTTTTAGATGGAATATTGGTCTGTCACTCAGGCAAAAGTGCGGTGGTATGATCTTGGCTCTCTGCAACCTCTGCCTCCCAGGTTCAATCAATTCTTCTGCCTCAGCCTCCCAAGTAGCTGGGATTACAGGCAGGCACCACCACACCTGGCAATTTTTGTATTTTTAGTAGAGATGGGTTTCACCATGTTGGCCAGGCTGGTCTGGAACTCCTGACCTCAAGTGATCTGCCCACCTCAGCCTCCCAAAGTGCTGGAATTACAGGCATGAGCCACTGTACCCAGCCATCTACCATATATCCTGAGTGAGGCAAAAAAAACTCAGCGGCAAGGATAGCAAGCATATCACAGTAATAAAGTAGGTCATGTGTATAGTCAGATTAGTACAATTATCCTTCAAATGGACTAGGAAAATGAATGGAAGGAATTGTATTAAAATGATCTGATCCCAAATGTCTTGCTTTCCTGGGATTAGGTAATGGCTCACACAAAAGCGTCTGTTCTCTGCACTATTGTGTCTTTCCCACACAATTTCTAATCATTGCTATGCAGGACTAATTCTTTTTCAATTAATTTAATACAAAAGTATAAGAAAGACAAAATTGTGGAAGAGACTGTGTCTTATCATTTCTGGTCCGTCAACATCCTGTGTCTTTGGATTTGTTTTCATTGTTGACATTTTTTCTTTCTTTTCTCTATTTCTTCCCTATTTCTTTAACAAACCAATAAGTTGCAAGAATGAAGGAATGTTCTTACCAGTATACTGCATTGTAGCCCCTAAATATGAGTCCACAATTGATCCTAGTAATCCAGCTAAACCACCAAATGCAATAATTGGCCACTGGGGAGCAGAAATGTCTAAATCATTCACAAAAATCAGCTGTGTGAGGAAGTATGCAATGCCCACAAAGGTACCACCAAGGAGACTGGAGACAAGGCCCACCACTGTAACTCCTCCATTGGTTCCTGAAAAAGAAATATGCAGAAAATCATCTGGTTAATAACCAGCAAACACATAAAGTCAGGGACAGCAAAGTACCTATCTAATCAAGACTAATTTAAAGAAAGCATTCTCTTTAATGCAATCTAAAGACTGTAGCCTATTTAGAAAATAGTATTTTCTCCTCAGTAACTCTTGACATTTTAAGCAGTGAAGCAGAACGGTTCAATGAAGCCAGACTGCCTGGTTTCAGTCTTGGTTTCAGCTACTCTCTCTCTCTTACTCTCTCTTTTTAGAGACAAGGTTTTGCTCTGTCAACCAGGCTAGAGTACAATGGTGTGATCATAGCTTACAGCAGCCTCCAACTCTGGGCTCAAGTGATCCTCCCACCTCAGCCTCTCTAGTAGCTGGGATGACAGGCATGGGCCACCTTGCCAGATCCAATTCTGCAACTCTTAAGCCATATGACTGTAGTTAATTTATCTAACTTCTTTGGGCTTTAGTTTCTTTATAAAATAGAAATAATAAAAAAACTAATCCATATGATTATTAGGAGTACTAAGTGGCAATCTGTGTAAAGCAGTTAGAATAGTGCTCTGTAGCAGTTATCTAAAATGTGCTAGCTGTTATAATGATGATGAAGAGAAGAAATAAGAAAAGGAGAAGGAGAAGGCAACGATGGAGGATAAGATGCGGGGAGAAAGACAAGAAGGGGAAGAAAGGAAGAGAAGCATCAGAGGACAAAAAGAAGAAACAGTACAGGTTGAGCATTCTCTTTACCCAAATTGCTTGGGACCAGAAGTGTTTTGGATTTTGAATTTTTTCAGATTTGGAATATTTGCATTATATAGACTTACCAGTTGAGTACACCCAAATCTGAAAATCATAAATCTGAAATATTCCAATGAACATTTCCTCTGAGCATCATATGTAAAAGTTTAAGATTTTGGAGCATTTGGGATTTTGGATGTTCATATTTGAGATGCTCAACCTATGTAGTTGTTGACAATGTTGATAATGGAAAACTGAGATATATGTTAAAGCACTGATATCATAACAGGCCCTCAATAAATATTCTATTGTTCCTTTTCTTTTCCTTCCCTATTCATATATTTGCAAATTAATCTCTATGTTCCTGTATTGCTTATCTAGGTCTTACTAACATTTCCTGCGAAGATTATTTATTATTACCAGCTTAATAATCTATAGAAAATTTCCAATTATTATTTAAGGAGACTAAATCAAGTTCTTAAAAGGCTCTAAACTAAGAAATACATTAAATCAAGAGGTTTTTTGGTTTGTTTTTTAAAAGCATCTCAAGTCAAGACTCACCAACTATGTCTAAGGACTCACCAACTGGAACTTTCTCCCAGGTCGTTATCAGCCTTGGAGGACTTTTACTCAGAACTGTGCCAACTTCTGAAGCCCATGTGTCTCCAGCACAGCAGGCCAATGCAGCCAAGAGAGACAAACACATCCACGAAGCAGAGTACTGCTTGGAAAAATCGACTGGGATTTCCCCAGGGCCATTTTCTATCATGTATAGCAGGGCCAGCTCTGTGGGTACAGCTCCATTACAGAATACCTGAACCCAATTCCTTTGCCCACCTGGAAACAAACAGATGAAAAGGACAAATAAATGATTTCTGCTTAGAAGAAAAACCATGCAGTTATAGGTGTTTATGTTTTAAAGTTTAAGACAAGAAAAAACAAATTTTTAAAAAATAGTAAAAGTAGTACGGTACATTTGCCCAGATTCTATACTGTTATTAAAAAATCTGGAAAAATTATAACGGACTCTAGTGCTTCTAATATTCTGCTGTTATTTCCTATTGTTATGAAATAAATGATAAACTCGCTTTGGCAACCATAAGGAATTCTCATATAAAATTGATGTGTTTTGACAGTCTAAACAACGTTCTGATTAAAAGCTTATGTTAGGATGAAATGAAGTTTGCTATTCTGATTAATATCAAACATAATTAATTTTACCTTCCTTATATTCTGAATCTAGGCGCTTCTTTGTTTCTCCCTTCCATTTAGTGAGTTTCGAAGAAGACAGGAAAAACATCAGCAAAGAAGTAAAAAAGCTAAAATTTGCAATGGTTAGGATAAATCCAACCACTAGCCCTGAAAGAAACATATAAACACAGAATTATACTTAATTCATACATTAATGCTGTGAAAAAAGAATAGACTTCTTCCCATTTATTTATTTATGAGATGGAGTTTCGCTCTTGTTGCCCAGGCTAGAGTGCAATGGTGTAATCTTGGCTCACTGCAACCTCTGCCTCCCAGGTTCAAGTGCTTCTCCTGCCTCAGCCTCCCAAGTAGCTGGGATTACAGGCATGCGCCACCACACCTGGCTAATTTCATATTTTTAGTAGAGAAGGGGTTTCTCCATGTTGGTCAGGCTGTGGTCTCGAACTCCTGACCTCAGGTGATCCATCCACCTCAGCCTCCCAAAGTGCTGGGGTTACAGGTGTTAGGCACCACGCCCAGCCATTTTCCCAGTTATTTTTATATTATAATGTGAAATGTACATTTCTAACAATTTGTATTTTACCAATTAAGTTCTTAGCAAGCAGTAAACTGAATGCCATTTTGAGTACACATTTTTTAGACTATATTTTAATCTCCTTTCAAACAATGCCATATGAATGTAAGATATTGTTTTAGATAATCTTTAAAAATCATCTTAATTTAAAAAAATTAGAAATAGAGATAGTGTCTCACTATGTTTCCCAGGCTGGTCTCAAACTCCTGAACTCAAGCAATCTGCCCAGCATTGGCCTCCATAAGTGCTGGAATTGCAGGAGTGAGCCACCACATCTGTCCTTCTTTTTCTATAATAACCCTTTCCATTGCTTAGCTCAAGGTTCAGATCTCATAATCAATGAGATAGTTATTCATTGACTTTTCTAGGGATGCTCAATTACTGGTATTTAACTTTGGTATCTTTTAATTGAGAGTACAAGAAATAGGGTAACTTGGTATAAAGTATTAATAATAATAAAGTGCTTCAGCTCTGGAGTTGAACAGTCTAGAGTTCAAACTTTGGCTCCTCCCTCTACCTCTTCAAGATTAGGATAAGTTATGTAACCTCCTTAAGTCTCAATTTTGCATTGGTGAAATAAGAATAATCATAATTCCTACTTCACTGGCCTGCTGTAAAAAGTCAGGCATAATTTTTATAATATGCTTATTATATTATCCATGAGCATATTTTGTATATGCTTATTATATAAATAAACACATTTTGTAATATGCTTATTAATTATCCAGTAAAATCTCCTTAAAAAGTGTTACCTAATGTCATTGATACTAATAACAGTAACAGTTCCAGTGGCAAAAGCTCAACAATAATACTGATAAATATAATATTGTTATCCAACCTTTAAGTTTTTTCAATTGATTTTTAAAACACTACAAAAGTAGCACGCAAGTATTGAAGGGGAAAGTCAAAACATATGGAAGTATACAAACTGAAAGTCAAAGTGTCTCCCCTCTTCCTCTTCATGAATATTCACTGTTAACAATTGTTTCCCTATCTCTAAACAAACCCCTTGAAGAGCCCTAAACAGCCTACACTAAGACGTTACGAATGGCATCTATATCCTTTTTACTTCAACCACCTTAAAATACCACATGAAGGGATCAATGTTCATGTTGATGACAGCTTCACATTGAGGAAATGAACTAGACAACAAGCTTTGAAGGAATGGTTTCTTTCATGCAGTCTAAAGATAGCTTGGAACTTCTGGCAACTCCCACCTATGTCTACATTTTTAGATTAGTAACTGTTATCTCCTGTTCATATCTTTTCCACTTCTCCATCCTGCAGATCTCTAAATGTCACTGTTAAAGGGTTCATATATATGACAATAGGGTACTCCCAAATAATTTGAAGACTTCTGAGCCTAAAACAGATAAATTCTGTTCCTAACAGATACCATCAGGGGAGTAAAATGACACTGTCTACAAATTTCTGACAATGGGAGTTGAGTTACACTCCAAATTCCAACCAGGGTGACCTGGGTAATCTCCAGGAGGCATAAAAGAGAAGGGCAGGACTGGAATTTCATAAACTCAAAACTAATCTATTGTTTCATACATATTCTATAATAATTTAATTGGCTAGCCCGAAATATAAAGTGAAGGTCCAAAGCACCAGAGGTTGGTAGACTTTTTGAACCATATCCAAAGAACCACCTTTGAACTGTGGACCTGCATTACTGTTTCTCAGACTTTGTACTCACTAAAGCAGCCTTCTAATTATAATCTGACTTCTCAAGTGGCCTGAAAACAAGCATAGGGCATGCCCGAACGGTGAGGTTTGTGTTCTTCTGCCTGATTAATAAAGTGGCATTCTGGGTCATATATCAATCCTTTATGACAATGAGCAACATTCAACCAGTTTTCCAGGCTCTAATCAACTCTGCATACATGACAGAGTGAGGTTTCTACTTCGGAAAGACTGAAACCAGACCTGAATTATAGTAACCAAAAAGAGGTCAGGTCCCCCTTGTGAAACCACACAGCGTACCACCACTGGCCCTTCCTGACAACACCCCCTCTTGCTGTGCTCTTCCACAAACACTTTCCCACAAATCCCCTTCCTGTGATCCTCTCCTTATTCTGGCAATGCTCGCTCCCTCTCCAAGAGATCAGAGCCCTCTACTTCAGTATGCAGCTTAGGGACTGAGTGTGACTGAACCCCTGCCCATTCCTCTCAATACTGGGTATATGTTTCCGTCATGAAGGGTTCTAAATACCCAGATCCTGAGGAAGTTCTGTAATTCTTACTTCTCAATCCTAGACACACTAAAGTCATGATGTGTCAAAGTAAATTCCTTTGTATTAGTCCATTGTCATGCTGGTAATAAAGACAAACCTGAAACTGGGTAATTTATAAAGAAGAGAGGTTTAATTGATGCACAGTTCCACATGGCTAGTGAGGCCTAACAATTATGGCTAAAGGCAAATGAGGAGCAAAGTCATGTCTTACCTAGTGGCAGGCAAGAGGGCCTGTGTAGGGGAACTCCCGTTTACAAAACCATCAGATCTTGTGAGACTTATTCACTATCATAAGGACAGTATGGGAAAGACCTGCTCCCATGATTCAATTACCTTCCACCAGGTCCCTCCATGACACATGGGAATTATGGGATCTACAATTCAAGATGAGATTTGGGTGAGGACATGGTGGTCAAACTATATCATTGTGAATGGTAGTAGTGGAAGGAAAACAGTAATAATAACTAATACCTATAAAATATTTGTATGTCAGGTATTATGCTAAGCATTTTACATGGATGACACTTCATGATAATTCATTGCTACAGATACCATTATTCCTTCACATTTTATAGACAGGACAAGTACAACACTGAGAGTTTCAGTGACTTGCAGTCATACTCTAGGATAATATTCCCAACTACTATGATATACTTTAAATCAGCATTAGTTGGTTTTTTTTTTTTTTATCTTTAAGGAAACAAAAAGTTCCAAACAGTAAGAAAAGCTGGATGTGATGGTGTGCTCCTGTAGTCCCAACTACCCAGAAGGCTGAGGCAGGCAGATTGCTTGGGCCCAGGAATTCAAGTCTGCACTAAGCTTGCATCACTGTGCTATAGCCTGAGTGATAGAGCAAGACCATGCCTCTAAAAAAAATTTTTTTTGGGGGGCGACAGGGTCTTACTCTGTCACCCAGGCTCAAGTGCAGTGGCATAATCTCAGCTCACTACAGCCTCCACCTCCTGGGTTCAAGCGATTCTCCTGCCTCAGCCTCCCAAGTAGCTGGGATTACAGGCACCTGCCATCATAACTGGCTAATTTTTAGTAGAGACAGGTCTCCTCATGTTGCCCAGGCTGGTCTGAAACTCCTGGGCTCAAGCAATCTGCCTGTCTTGGCCTCCTTAAGTGCTGGGATTACAGGTGTGAGCCACTATACCTGGCCATACATTTTTTTTTAAAAAATTGGTCCTCAAAGAGTTTATAATCTAGTAGATGTCCTTTATGATCAAGGAGATCAAGTGGCATATTACACCACCAGGATGATTTTTAGAAACATACGTCTTATATTTTTGCTACTTGACTTTAGAACTATCAGTTACTACTGAAAGCAAGTTAATGACTTGCTTCCATCTGCTACTACACTTGATCATTTTCATCTATTAGGGTTAGCAGCAAAGAAATGAGTTTATTAGATTTGAATCCTATTCAATAAGAATACTTCATTAAGCACTAAGAAGCCTAGAACCAGAAACTTTCTAAGCAGGAATACTTCATTTAATTTTACTCTGCAAGTGTTAGTTTCAATTTTTGGCAGTTTTCATTGTTTTCTGCCCAGAACTGTCTATTCATCCTTCAAATCTCGGCACGTATTTCTCTATTAATGCAGATGATAATAATAATCAGCATATATAATAAGGCAGGAGAGCGGTCGGGGGGAGGAGTAATATAAGCAGACATATGAAGAAATAAATGTTTGTGGTAATGCCAATTTAATAGTCATTCATATATAAAAATATGGTTGAAAGTACATAATAACTAACAATGAACATTTTTGTATAGTTTACAAAGATGTGTTGCCTCACTTAATATCTCATTTGAGCTTCATCAATAAGCCCATAAGGTATTACTATTTGAGATATTCCATAAGAGATTAAGAAAGTGAGGCTCCTAGGAGTTATGTGGCTTGCCCAAGTTTGCACTGATAACAGGTGGCAGTATTAGGTTCCAAATACATATTTTTTAATTCTAAATCAATATAGGGGAGGAGTAGAGGCCCAAGGGCTAAAAGGCAGGAGAGGAAACTGCAGCAGGAAAGAAACAACAGTAGAGATCATAAAAGTCAGAGAAGCAGGACAATATACAGCACAGAAGCCAAAGGAAGACAGAATTTCAAGAAGGACTTGACCTTTCTTTCTATAAGAATAATAAATTCTAGGGCAAGGATATCTGAGAGTGTTTTTTTTTTCCCTTTTGAGACAGGGTCTCACTCTGTTGCCCAAGCTGAGTGCAGTGGCACTATCAGCCTCCTGTGTTTTTGAGACTACAGGCGTGCACCATCACGCGAAGTCTCATTTATATTGCCCAGGCTGGTCTCAAACTCTTGGACTCAAGTGATCCTTCTGCCTTGGCCTCCCAAAGTGCTGGGATTACAGGTGTGAGCCACCTGACCAGCCCAGAAAGAACTTTTTTTTTTTTAGCAAACATAACTCCTTGTTTTTATATTTAAGCAGAGATTGTTCAAATTATGTTATAAATGAATTAATACTACCAAAGTAATAACAGCAGTGCCTGGTACATAGTAAGTGTGACATAAGTATTTGTTAAATAGATAAAACATAACCATTCCTGATTATATGGTAAAATAAAATTCATATAAAGATATCAATATGTGCAGTTAACTTTAATTCTCAACTACCTCAAAAAGAAAAAGAAATCTCACAATAGAACTTAAACAATATTTCTTAATTATGAATAGAAATTGGCATAATTTTGAAGAACTCTGCCTAATAATAATAAGCACTGAATAAATGTTGGCTATGCATCCAGCCAATGTGGTTAAGAACTTTAAATTATCTCATTTAATTCTCTCTATGCCCTAAAAATGAAATAAGGGATAGACCCAGGCTTTGCAGAGCCCAAAGCTTATATAATTTGGGGTTCCCTCTTTAAGAAAAAGAGTACAAAAGTTTTGACCTTTGCAAAACTGACAAAACCACAGGACCATGAAAGCACATTGCTAGAGCTTATTTATTCAATTTTATCTCTCACTTCTTTTCCTATTGTTACTATTTTCTAGTCAAATGAGCCTTACTCTTCTTTCTCTCAAATAAGCCAGGATTATAGATATCTGGACTTTTGTACCTGTTATTCTGTCAGCCTGGAACATGATTCTGTCAGATCTCATTGCGAGTTTCTTCAGATACCAGTGTAAAATGACCTCCTTAGAGAAAAGCACCTGACACGATCTACAGAAGAATGCACCACATCTTCCAACATATGGACTTAACACTTAATTATCTTTTAATTTTTATCAGAAAATTTATGAATACCTGAATAGTTATATCCATTTTATTTACTGTCTGCCATAAAGAATACAAGTGCCATGAGAAATGACACCATGTCCTTTTTGTTTACAAATATATCCCAAGTTTCTAGAACAGTGGTACACAGTAGTAAGTGTTCAATAAAAGTTTGCTAAAAGATGGGTCAGGCATGGTGGCTTACACCTGTAATCCCAGCACCTTGGGAGGCCCAGGCGGGTGATCACTTGAGGCCAGGAGTTCGAGACCTGCCTGATCAATATGGTGAAACCCCATCTCTTATAAAGATACCAGAAAAAATTAGCTGAGCATGGTGGCACACACCTATAGTCTCAGCTACTTGGAGGCTGAGGCACCAGAATCACTTGAATCCAGGAGGAGGAGGTTGCAGTGAGCTGATCGTGCCACCGTACACCAGCCTGGACAATAGAGCAAGACTGTCTTAAAAAAAAACATTGCTAAAAGAATGAATACATGGCCTGTTCCCAACTCAGTTTTGGAAAATTAATCTAGAACACTAAGTTTGGACTGCTCTGTTTGAGATTACTAACAGCAATTTCCAAGAGTCGTTCTCTTGAAATGCTTTATTTTACATCTAGGAGGAGTGCTCCAGGGTTTCTGCTAAATTAATCAAACTAAAGGAGCAGAAGAGTCAAGGTTCATCTATCCCCATTAATCTACTTTGTATCAATTACAAAGTTAATTTGTATGTTATACTGCAGGTGTACATTAGTTTCTGAAATTTTGATAATAGGAATGCTGAGCAAGATATAAATTAATCATTGTCTAAAATATATAACACTATGATTTTTAGTCTCATATATTCAGAATTTAGAAAACATAAATTTAAATTATATAAGCAAGCACTTATTAGTTACTGTAAACATTCAAAATAAAAACATACCTCCTAGAGCCCCACTGTGATCTAGACTTTTCTTTTTGAGGCCATTAGAGACGATCAGAACAGGAACAACAACAGAAAACAGCCAACGCCATGGAGAAATAGGCCGTAAGTTACCTGAAAAATTATAAAGGTGGAGCACAAATTGTGTGAAGTCTGCACAGGTTAGTTGTGGCAGTAAACTTCCGTAACTGCTTTTGGATTAAAATACTGTCATAAGTACAAACACCGAGATGAAGTCACCAAAGACAAATATAGTCATGCATTGCTTAAAGACAGGGATATGTTTTGAGAAATGCATCCTTAGGTGATTTCATGGTTATGCAAACATCATAGACTATGCTTACACAAACCTAGATGGTAGAGCCTACTATACACTTAAGCTATATGCTATAGCTTATTGCTCCTAGGCTACAAACCTGTATAGCATGTTACTGTACTGAATACTGCAGGCAATTATAACAGAATGGTATTTGTGTATCTAAACATAGAAAAAGTACAGCAAATATATGGTATTATCATCTTATGGGAAAACGTTGTATGTGTGGTCCATCATTGACTGAAACATCATTATGTGGAGCATGACTGTATTTATGTTAAGACATGCATGCATATTTTCAGAGAAGCAGTCTTATTGGGGAATGGCCAAATAGGTTAGGTACAAGTTTTAAAAACCTTTTGCTGCTATTTATGATAATAATAGATATCTAGATATTTGAAATGAATCTCTGGTTCCTTTTTTTTTAAAGGGTGCACATATTAAATTTCAAGGACTACCTAGAACAAACTCTTTTTGTAACAGGATGTTATTCCTTTCTCTGCCTTTCAGAGCACACCTGATTCAACGGTTAGAAACTGTTATTTCCAAAGGCTGCATCCAGCTCACAGATGATTGGCTAGCAGAGTGTTCTCAAATAATTTGCGTCAATATTTAAAGGGTAGGAGATATTATATAAAAATCCAGATTCTTGGCTTCTAAAATTGAGAAGTTCTGGCATACATGGCAGAATTGACTAAAGGTAAAGAAAGGTCCCTTCCTTTAAACAGGCCATGGCTTTCCCGTTTAAAGTTCCCATCACTCCTGATAGACTCCTAAATGCCAAGGCTAAGTGATTTCCTTATGGTAAAGAAAACTGTGAACTACTGCTTTTATGTGTTTCTATCAAAAAATGGGAAAATAGGCAGGGCTTGGTGGCTCATGCCTGTAATCCCAGCACTTTGGGAGGCAGAGGTGGGCGGATCATGAGGTCAGGAGCTCGAGACCAACCTGGCCAACATGGTGAAACCCCATCTCTACTAAAAATACAAAAATTAGCTAGGCATGGTGGCAGGCACCTGCAATCCCAGCTACTTGGGAGGCTGAGGCAGGAGAATGGCTTTAAACTGGAAGGCAGAGATTGCAGTGAGCCAAGATCTCACCACTGCACTCCAGCCTGGGCAACGAGAGCAAAACTCTTGTCTCAAAAAAAAAAAAAAAAAAAGGAAAAATAAAAGACAAGGAGGGCCAAGTAGTCAACAAAAGATGAGAAATATACTATTTCTGGAAGTGAAAACTATTACCGCATGTCTAATACACAAAAACTTGCACAGTTTCATTCATTTGTATTAGGTGACTGGCCCCAGAGGGGTACTTCAGTTTACAAATCCTGATTTATTCTATTTAGTTCTAGTCATAGTCAATAGTGGCACTAAGAAGAATCTTCTCTTATACCCTTCCCCTAAAACTCTGACCTCCCACTGTGAATTTTTATGAATGAACAGCCCTGAGAGCTCCTGTACCCGAGAGAATCCTTTCCAATTATTCATGTGTCTCTTTGCAAAAAGACTACAGTCTGAAATGGCAATCCTTTATGATATAACCATTTAAGAGCTCACTTTCTCATTCTCCTTTTCATTTTTTCCTTTGTTGTGAACCGACCAGTATTTTGTTTTTATAGAAGGAAGTTTGTGTACATGGAGGCTTATGCTCTAAAGCACCTTCAAAACCTTAAAGATCTGAGTTCAGAGTACCTTATATTTAAGCAATGTAGCTTTAGGCTTTAAAAGGAGTCTATTCTTTTGAAGCAACCAAATGGCAGATAAGCCTTTCAGTTCTCCAAATGTAAATACTGTACCGTCTTTAATTCTTATTTTTACAGAACATGTGAAACCATTACTACTATTTTTTTTTTTTTTGAAAAGGAGTCTTGCTCTGTTGCCCAGGCTGGAGTGCAGTGATGTGATATTGGCTCACTGCAACCTCTGCCTCCAGGGTTTAAGTGAGTCTCCTGCCTTAGCCTCCTGAGTAGCTGGGATTACAGGCATGCCCCACCCAGCTAGTTTTATAATTTTAGTAGAGACAGGGTTTCACCATGTTGACCAGGATGGTCTCAAACTCCTAACCTCAGGTAATCTGCCTGCCTCAGCCTCCCAAAGTGTCAGGTTTATAGGTGTGAGCTACCAGGCCCGGCCCATTACTAATATTCTTATCCAAAATTAAAAGCATCACTGTAATTGCTTTACAAAGCTATGTTCACCTCACTTAACTTTCACCAAAGCAGATGGAATAGTTACACAATATATAAAGACATTTTGAAATAGGCATAACTTGCTAATTCCATAGGAACAACAAAAAAAGAAAAAGAAAAGGAAAGAAAATGAAATAGGCATAACTAGGCCAGATGTGGTGGCCTGTATTCCTCCACTTTGGGAGAACCAAGCGGGAGGATCGCTTGAGCCTAAGAGTTTGAGACCAGCCTGGCAACACAGAGAGACCCCATCTTATAAAAAGTTACAATTAAAAAGAATTAACTGGTATAACTCAAATTATCGCAACAAGCATTTATTAAAGGCACTGTTTATATTATCAGGTTAGTGAGTTAAATTCAGGGTACGGAAGTTAAGTAAACACAACTATTCATAACCATCAAAGGATATGAGTTTTGGATATCACAATGGTATGGTTTTAAATTCCACTGACTAGATGACAGAGAAACAACTTTGAACATTCATACTTACCATAGTAGGTGCTTGCAGTCATTGACATAATCCAGAAAGCTAAGGAAATGCAAATGATCAGGCTCAATATAACTATATTAGTTATCATCTTTATATATCTTTTGCATATATTGTCGTCGAGATCTGTCATGGAAAATAAGGATTTGAGCTCCTGCGGGAAAGAATATTTAGCGTTTCGGAGAGAAAGTCATTTACGCTGTGAGTAAGACATTCGTTTAGAGGCAAACATAAATGCCAACATATTCCACCGACGAAATATTCAAATAAAAAAATCACAAAAATTCAAACTCCTTCCGGAAATTCCTGTTTGTGGAGAGCTCCAAGTCATGTGGGCAGGTCAACGCCTCACTGCAAAAGCAAAGCGCAACGCAGCCGACTGCGAAGGCCGGCTCCCGGCTGGCTGCCTGCTGCTCCGCGCCTAAAGCAGGACACCAGGAAGGGGAAAGAAGGAGCTGACGCAGCCAATCAGCGGTCCCGGTGCTGGCGAGCTCCGCCCACCACCCGTCGCAGATCTCTCACACGCGGGCGGGGCAGGCCTGCGGCTGCAAAGGGACAGCTAGGACACACGAACTTGGGCAAGCCTGGGAAGCGAGCCCGAAGCGGCTGAACGCGGTCACGTCCAGACAGCTGCTCAAGCCGCCCCAGGGTCCAGGTACAGCCGGCCTTGGCCCAGACTCCGGGAGCTAAGCCCGCGCCTCCCCAGGCCTCCGCCTAGCCCACTTCGGACATGCGCCGCAGCCGCTTCGGGCAACATCGCCTAGCTCACGTATGCAGTCACTGCTGGCATCCCGGCCGGCTGCGTCTGCACTGCTTATCCGAATATTGGAAGCTTACGTCCTTGAGTTTGGGGACGTCCTTAATGATGAAAAGTGAAATCACCACCAGGGTAGTAATACACAAATGAAACAAGTGGATTTAGACCCAGTACGTCTATTCCAAGCATAATAATTGAATGCTTTTTTGATCTATGAAGACTTTATGACCGTATTATGGATTTTTTTTTCTTTTTTTTTTTTTTTGCAGGGAGGGGAGTATATTATGTTGTAGGAAGGGAATTTTCTGACTTAAGAAATTATTTAAAACAACATTGTTTAGTAACTATAATGTGCTAGACTGCTGGCTGCTAGCCATGTCAAGTTAAACGTAGTTTTCTACTATTAAGCTCTCGTAATTATTGTCATAACACCGCTTACATTGTGAAAATATCTACCCTCACACCCTTGTATTTAAAGTGTGTGCATTTAGAAAGCAAAACGTCTTGTTAATATTAAAAATCTGAGTCGTGGCTGATTTCCTTTTTTTTTTTTTTTGAGACAGGGTCTCCCTCTGTTTTCCAGGCTGGAGTGCAGTGGCGCGATCTCCGCTCACTGCAACCTCTGCCTCCCAGATTCTAAGTGTCTCCGTCCTCAGCCTCCAGAGTAGCTGGGATTACAGGCGCGCACCACCATGACCGCTAATTTTTGTATTTTTATTAGAGACGGGGTTTCGCCATGTTGCCCAGGCTGGTCTCCAACCCCTGACCTTAGGGGATCCACCTGCCTCGGCCTCCCAAAGTGCTGGAATTACAGGCATGAGCCACCCATGCCTGGCCTGATTTCATGTTTTATTTGAAATTAACTTGTTGGCCTGGGTTAACAGTAACTAGTAATTACATAATGTTTATCAGTTTTTTTCAGTTAATTGCTGACAGTGTAAGAGGAGCCAGGTCTATTTCAGACACAGTATACACTTGTGTTTAACCCCCAAGAGTACTTAAAAAAAAACTCACATTAAATTTCATAATACATGCCATCTAATTAAGTAGTTAATTAAGAACCAAATTTGTGAAGTAGGACTAAATAGTAGTGGCCTTCTTGTACTAGATCACATCCATATATGGTCTTTATGCTGAAATTTATTATGTACCTACTTTGTTTTTGTCTCAGTCTGTTCTGCATAGGTAAATGATTGGATTATCTTACCAAGCTTCCTGGCCAATATCAATGTTACCAGACTATTGAGTACAATTATTAATAATAAAAGCTAATGTTTTTGTGGTTTGCACAGTGGCATTGTTTCTGTCTCTGCTTAGACAAAATTATAAACTGTTTTTTTTTTTTTGGCCTTGCTTCATCACAGTCAGAGTGACCTTCCCTGATTAGTTGGTATTCTATAGGAAAATCATAGCCTAGCTGTGAATATCAAGCTATCTCCCAACACTGGGGTGTAGCTGTGTCAGGTCAGTTCCTGGATGTTAGGGATTATTTTCTCATGACTATTAGATCTGGCTAAAAATGCATATTAAATAGTAGTGTCAGTGAACTGACCCTTCAAATGGTATTTTCCCTTCTTTTTTTTTCCACTGACCAATTATTGATGTTGTTCTCTGTAAAAGTTATTCTAGCTTAAGAACAAAATAATTTAGAGGAGTTAATGTAATTAAAATACAGTAGTTCTTCCTTATATGCAGTAGGCAGTTTCAGTTACCCAGGGTTCAATGTGATCTTGAGGCAGAATAAGGGTCTGGAGGCAGGGAACCTAAGGCTTATTCATGCTGACTTCCTATAGCTAAATCAAAAGGAAAATCCCAAACTTTCCACACCTAAGCAACAAAAGGACCAGAAGCTACTCCCTTTGCAACCCTCCCTTTTCTTCTGCATGGCATGTAGAAAATTGAAGTTTGCATAGGAGTGTAACTTTGTAACTTCACTTCAGCCTCTAATTGGTTGCTTTCCACAACCAATCAGACTGACTGTGGGCTACTACTTCGTTCACATAGGGTGTACACCAAGTAACCAATGGGAAACCTCTAGAGGGTATTTAAACCCTAGAAATTCTGTAAGGCGGCTCTTGAGTGCCTATGCTCCTGCGGCTCCCACCCTGTGGAGTCTACTTTTGTTTTCAATAAATCTCTGCTTTTGTTGCTTCATTTTTTCCTTGCTTTGCGTGTTTTGTCCAATGCTTTGCTCAAAACGCCAAGAACCTGGACACCTTCTACTGGTAACAACCTGAAAATATTAAAAAGAAAATTCCAGAAATATTCATAAGTTTTAAATTGCATGCCATTCAAAGTAGCATGATGAAATCTCGTACCATTCAGCTCCATCCCACCTGGGACATGAATCCCCCATTTATACAGCATATCCATGCAATAGACATACTCTCTCATTAGTCACTTAGGAGCTATCTCAGTTACCAGATGGACTGTTGCAGTATCGCAGTACCCTAACTTTACTTTTATAAATATATATTCTTATAATCGTTCTATTTTGTGTTCCTGCTAATTTCTTACTGTGCCTAATTTATAAATTAAGCTTTATCATGGGTATATAGGTATCGGAAAAAACTTAAGTGTATATAGGGTTTGGTATTATCCATGGTTTCAAGCATCCCCTGAGGGTCTTGGAATGTATCCCCAAGGATAAGCGGGTGGGGGGAGACTATTGTATACTTCTAAAAAATCATTTTACTGTTATAACTTTTATAGACTATCAATCTTAAAAATTTCAATGAAGTCTTTATTTTTCTATTTACTTTAAAAGCCATTTTCTGGCAATGGGAAATTTCTGGTTAGGCATTTCCTAAACTATATTCTTTAACTTAGTAGTAGTTGTTCTTTGTTATTAGTAGGCATCCCTATCACTCAGAGATACCTCTGATCAAATTTAAGGGTGAGAAATGTTGTCTCCACATAGGATAGAGTGTATTATTAATGGCTCTAAGAAGTTAAGAAACAAACACATTTTTTTAAATGGTTCCGACAGTTGTCTTCACCAGATTTCTTTCCTGTAGAAAACATGCAGTTTGAAACTTACGGCAATCATAGAATAAACTGAAAGTTCATTGTTGGCACTGATCTTTAAATTTCACAATATGAATACCTATTTAAGTGCTCTTTGATATAAAGTTTGTTTATAGGATAGACATTTATATTCAATACCAATCACAAAAATTATCTTTATGGCAAAAAGCACTTACTGTGTGCTAGGAAATTATCACATTTTATTTACAATCCTTTTGAATCTTACCCAAAGGGATTGGTTTAGATTTTCTGAAATATGCTAGTATCTGAGTGGTTTGAGTGCTAAGACACATACACCACAGTCTCTGCCTTGAAGGAGTATAGCAGATGAAAATGGACATGTAGACAATTACCATTATAATAAGATGATGACTTTATCCAAGTTATATACAAACAGGATTCAAGGAGAAAAGCACTTATGTCACTTTGGTATGTTTAGGGATGGTGTCACATAAGAGAGGGGAGTGTCCAAGGTAAGAACTGAAAGATGACAAAGAGTTTGCTCAGTGACTAAGCTAAAGGAAGGGCAATTTGTAAATGTCTGGTGGTTAAGAAGAACATGAAAATAGGAAGTCCAAGAAAATGGAGAAGAGTTAAAAATAACACATTTTGGAGTGTTTGCTAAATAAAAAAAACTGAAAATTCATCTGAGAAATAGGCACATATCTCATTAAAATTTTTTAAATATAAAAATAGAGGTGAGGTCTCACTGTGTTGTCCAGGCTGGTCCCAAACTCCTGGCTGTAAGTGATCCTACTGCTTCGGCTTCCCAAAGTGTTGGGATTACAGATGTGAGCCACTGCACCCAAACAATATGTGCCTTCTTGACATTAAACCCAAATATTTTGCTTTTTTAAATGTTTGTAGCACAGATTTTAAAAACTAGGGAGCAATTTGAAGATGGATTTGTGGCATTAGATTGAGTTCATTCTAAAAGGGCCTTAGGGAGAGGGTAAGGGAGAAGTGAGGACAGGAATAAACAAATGGAGTATTATTTTCCAGTGGCCTTGAGGATAGATATCATGTCTGTCTGACACACCTAGTTTGATCAGTTTCTCTTAGTAAGAAAGTATTTTTTGAATTACACTATTTGAACAATATTTTAATCAGAAAAAATAAAGTATCACAATCTTCTTTCCTTTTTGTTAGTAAAATAGAGTTTTGACAATTATGTCTGCATTTTTTTTTTTTTTTGAGACAGGGTTGCACTCTGTTGCCCAGGCTGGAGTACAGTGGTACGATCATAGTTCACTACAGTCTTGAACTCCTGGGCTCAAGCAATCCTCCTGCCTCAGCCTCCTAAGTAGCTAGGGGACTACAGTCACACACCTCTGTGCTTAGCTAATTTTTATTTTATTATTTTTGTAGAGATGGTGTCTTGCTATATTGCCCAAGCTGATCTTGAACTCCTGGCCTTAAGTGATCCTCCCACCTTAGCCCCATAACATGCTGGGATTACAGGCATGAACCCTGTACCTAGCCGGCAAAAAAATTTTTGTGTGAGCCTCAAATTATGGTCAGGATACAGACAGACTCTTACCATTTTTACAGCCCTTCATATATCTTGTCTAGGTTGCCTAACCAGTATCTAAAACAGTGCATATAAACTATAATGTACATTTATATATAACTTGAACAACAAAAATGAAAATAATTCCTCTTCAAGGCTGGTTTACAGTTTGGTTTACGGTTTGCTTCAATTTAGTGAGAAGGACTTCACGGAAGTCTTTTAGGGGGTCAATTTACAAGAACTCTCACAGAAATATTTATGTACATTTTTTAGAAATAACAAGCATGACAGTAATTTCTTTGGGGAAAAAATGTTTAATATCACCATACTCAGAATACATTTTTGTGAATATGCAATTGTTTAATATACACTACAAAATCCTTAATTTTAGAAAGTTTCCAACTTTCTAAATATTGGAAGAATCCAATATTTTGGTACAAAGATGAACCATTTCCTATATAGCAAAATTAAATCTACCCATATTCTAACAGTGAGAAATGAGATAAAACACAACATTATAAAGCCTACCTAGAAAAGATCAAGTGACCTCAAAGACTTTACTATTTTCATGTTTTAAGACACATGATTTGTCCTATTTTAGTAACCTGGTTCATATGTTAAATAAAGAGTAATGTGAACAGCAGAGATGATTTGTTGGCAGGAGACCTATGTTCAATCTAGAACTGTCTAGATCACAGACACTTCTATTCCTTGTGCAAGTTGGCACATAGTAAATGCCGGAATGAATAAATAAATTACATTAACAAAGATGTCTTCATGTGTAAATCAGAGATAATACCACCTACCACACAGAATGTTTGTAAGGAAAAAGAGAACAAATAAGTACCGAAGTGCTTTATAAGATTCTGAGTTATTTTAAAAAGTCTGTTAATAGGTTTGTTATTTTACACAAAATATCAAATTTCAAATGAACTCCAGTACTGGGTTTTGATATAGTATTTTATGTAGAGCTATGTTTTACTTTTAACAAAGATACCATTAATAACAAATTTGTTCAGTGTTCATTTTAAACAGTAAAAATGTTGTCTTATAGCTCATTCAATAAAAAACCATAATTCAGGTCAAATGCCAATGTCCTTGTACCTCCTTTGCTAAGTCAATATAAGGAGGAATCTGTTTTGTTTCAAAACAAAAGCATTTGATTATAAAAAGGTCTACAGTTTACAGGTTTTATTGAATTCCAATTCAATAGCATTTATCAAAGGACTTTATTTCTTTTATGGCATTTATCATATTATATTATAAATATTACTTGTTTCTCTCAGGAGATAGAGCAACTTGAGGGCAGAAAATTATGTCATATTCCTTTTTATATCAAGTACCTAGCCTTTGGCTGGTTCTTTGTAGAGGTTGGTGCCCACTAGGCAGAGAACAAATGAACAGAAGATCTGTGTTGTGACTAGCAGAGGAAAAAAAGCTATTATAATTTCAGTTAGTTTTACGGTCAGAGTGATAAAAAAAAAATCTATCAAACTGAAAACAGGATTTTAATAGACTCCTTTTAGGTTATTCTCTGTGAATGAAGCTAGTTTTAAGGTAGACAAATGTATGGTAATAAAACAATTTGATGGAAAGAGTTTGGAGCAAGTTATCAGGACAGTAATATGAAAATGACAGAGAAAACACAGAATAGTTTACAATTACTGAGTAGTAGTTTATTTAATACTGTCAAGTAATAATGAAGTTGAAGTAAGCTTGTCAAAAGGTTGTATTTTACAATATTTTATTTTTATGATTTAAAAAATTTATCAAGATTTCAAGATATTATTGTACATGGGAACTGGGCTACATAAATAAGTGTTTTGTAGCAGGGGTGAAGGGTGAACCACATGAAAGTGGTTATATTTGGAAAAAATAGTTTTTATTCAGAAGATTATTTGTCCAACTTATTTTGAGTTATAAAGTAGATATGGTCAGTAAATTATATGCTGGTGAAAAGTTATTTGAATCCATACTATAAAAAAATAAATATATAATGACAATTCCAAGGAACTACATCCAATACTTAAGATAAAATAACTAGCAAGATTTATAACATCCACAAAAAGATTTTGATAAATACCTGTTTTAAATACCTCATGGGAATTATAAGAGACTTTTCTTACCTTTGCATTTCCTTGGGAGGCATTCCTTAGTAAAAAGAGTGCTAATACTGTAAAAGAATTGTTGCTAGGATCCAAGCAAATGCAATCATAAACAGCTGGCAAAAAGACAGTTTTTTAAAAAAAATCATAAAGTAGCTCTTACTTTATAGGGAAGATTTACAATAATTTATGACTTGGTATATGCTACCTTCATATGTTAGTATCACAAGCTTGAATTAAATAAGTTGAGTTAAATAACTTGATTATATATTAACAAATTTTTACATGATTTCAACAAAGCTGTTTGAAGCAATGGGTTCCTTTTAAACATTAGTGAAATAAAGCAAACCCTTTAGTTGTTCGAGTGGCAATAATAATAGTTCTGATACTTTTATTTTGTAAGATAATTAGCATTTGCATACCACTATCACAGACATACACATATTTCTATAGGGAACATTTAATTTCCCTTATGCATTATGGTTGCTCTATTTGTTTTGTTGTTTTTGTTGTTGTTGTTCTTTTAAAGACCGGGGTCTCACTCCATCGCCCAGGCTGGAGTACAGTGGTACAATCACAGGTCACTACAGCCTCAACCTCCTAGGCTCAAGTGATCTTCCCACCTTAGCCTCCCAAGTAGCTGGGAACACAGGAATACTGGTTGCTCTATTTCACTCACTAAAAAAGGAGATAAAAAGCAAGCTGATGTCTAAGATAAAGTGATACCATTTTAAGTTATTAATACAAATTGTGAAGATATAAGTAGTTTCCTGTGATTAAATTTTACTGTGGGTTTATGAAGAGGAAAGAAAAAGCCCATGATATTGATATGCTTACTATTTTTGAGGTATAATATGTATTTGGAAAGTAGTTTAAAAGAAAAAAAAAGCTCAGGAGTTTTGGTTATCAACAAATATGGGAGCACCAATTTTGGGAAATGTAAGATTTTTATAATGAGAAAAAGAGTAGTATACATTTATCTATTTGTTTAAGATAAAAGCTAGGTCCTGAACTCTAAATTATTTTACATGTTTTCTTAGGTGAATATAATCACCTACTAGATTTTACTAATTTGAAGTACTTGAGACCTTACCTAGTTTGGATGACTCAATGGTACCTCACATTCAAATATTTTCAAAATATTTTACAACCTACTTTGAAATCGAATATTCTTATGAGAGAGGCCATCATAATCTCACTTTCACTGGTTAAAAAATAATAATAAAGTTTAAATTTAAAAACTTGCCCTGGACCTTTTCTTTTCTATGAATTTTTCAAATCATAGTACCAATTATAATTTAATTAATACAAAACCCAGCAGTTTTAAGGTCATGTTAAATGTCAGTTAACTCCTATTTAGCATCTTATTTAGAATGCAACATGCCAACTTTGGTACAGGAAAAAGTTCTTTTCTAATATAAATTAAACATATTACTTATCACAAGCTGTTCTTTAACAGTAGTTTAAAAAGACAAAAACAAAAAACACCTTTCAAACATACACTTTCCTAGCAAAATTTTTAAGTACGTAATTCTAATGTAAGGCACTTTCATTCATTTTCAAATAAAATTTTCATAAAAAGTTTTTTGTTCTTTTGTAATCAAGTCTTCACAAATTACACAGTAATGTTACTTCAAGTAAAACTTTATTAAATAATGAATTTTGGCATAAGTGCCATAATTTACCTCTGAAGAGAATGAAAGATAGGCATCAAGCTCTGTGCAAGCTAAACTTAAATGAAGGTACTCTTGGTCTGTTTTAGATTTATACTTGGCAGTGTTTTATCTTGTTGATCTTGTTCAAGGATCTTAAAATCTTCCAAAGGAAGACTTCTTAAGGCAGTTGGTAAAATGTGTTCTGATGTACCTTTAGGTAATATATTATTTGCTTCTAAATTCTTTACCAAACATGTGGCTTTGATCCATCTTCGAGTAGCTCTGCGTTCCTTTTGTAGGCAAGTTTTCATTTTTCTTCTTAAGCTCGCTATTTCTTTTTCCAGTTTAATTATCCTCTTTTTTGCCTCCATGGGATTCCTAAAGGCATAACTGTGTTCAAGTAGTACTTGCTGACTACTAATGTTTGATTTTAAATTAGATGGTCCGGCTGGAGAACAACTGTTGTTTTTCTTCAAAAGATTCCTTGACTTGAGTTTCTGAGCCGAATAAAATTAGAGGGTTTAACATAAATTATGAAATATCACAAATAAGCAAATACTGTCCAGTTTTGGATAACACAGTATTTAAACTGCTTTTTAAAAAGTCAATTTTAAAACTTTAATAGGAAATGGCAGCAGCTATCTCATGTAATCCAAGCTTAAAGGTTTTTAACTGGTTGAATTGACTCTAGTCGCCTATTTCTTTTTGTCCTATATCCAGAGAGATTCAAACACTGATTTGGAAATAGACAATGGACTTCCAAGGTTTCTTCCAAATTATTGACTATGATTCCATAGAGACTTTAAATATCCTTTGCAATTTTTTACTTACTAAGGTCAATTTAGAATATATGTAGATATTTTATTATTTGTGATATTAATTTTAGCCCCTTTTAATTAAATACCATTTTCTCAATTTGATGAATATTTTAGACCCAGGGTCCTACTTATTGAAAACTGAAGGATCCGTAGAAATATATTCTTAAGTATCAAGCTTCTAAATAGATTTACCTATTAATCATGGTTATATCTTCAAGGATTTAAAATCTGGCTAGGAACATTTGCCCAAATCAGGAGACTTTTTTTTCTTTTATCTCTTTCATTCAAATGGTCATCAAGTCCTATTAATTCTACCTCCTAAATATTCCTATCATGAATCTTCTCCTGTCATTCTTTGTTTTCTTTCTCTGTTCCACAGTAAGACTGAACACTGTCATTCTTAATGTCACTACTTGTATTGGGCCCATATCATATCTGTTCTGACTATATTATTCTTTATTGATCTTTCCACTTCATTTTGATCCTCATTAATCCACATTCTGCCATGAGAATAATTTTTCTAGAATATCTGATATTTCTATTCTGGCCAAATTATTCTTTGCCTATCCATTATCTAAAGGAAAAAAAATTTTTTACATGGCATACTATACAATTTAGGATCTCACTACATTCTGCAATTTACCATCTTGATTTATACTCCAGCAATACTAAGCTACTGAGAGTTTCCAGATTACATCATACCCTCATAAGTCTGTGTTTTTCATTCATTAAACATTTATTGAAACGTATACTATGAAATCCTGGGGACACTACACTGAACAAATAAGACAAATATCCTCATGAAATCTATAGTTAGTCCCTCTGCCTAGGGAACTGACAGGGACTCTTTTTTGATCTTTATATCTCCAGCACCAAGCTTAGATTCTGGCATAATGGAAAGTTAGTTGTATTTCTTAAATAAATGATCAAAATATCAAAAATAAGGTACATTTCAAATTTAAGTATTGGAGTATATACTATGTCCCAGGCACTGTTTGAGGTGCTGAAGATTCACAAGTGAAAAAGACAAAGTTCTTGCCCTCCCAGAGCTTTTCTAACATCAGTGGTAATTAGCTTACTATAACCTCCTCTCCCATTCAAATAATAACGAATAACATTTAAAAGTTTAACTGTTACAAACAAGAGAAACAGTAGTTTTTCTTTTCTCAGAGGGAAACATGTTTGTCCTCCTTTTCAAAGCTAAACTATTCGTATTCATCTTACCCTTTCTTACCTTTGATGACCCTGTCTTTCCCAGCTAGGTTTTCCTCTCTGGTCAGATCTTCCCTAACTAGATAAAACGTTGTTTTAATTCATTCGTCTTGCACCTTAAATCTTTCCTTTTTTATTTTACTTTACTTTTTCTTCATTCCTTCCTTTTAAATATCATTTGCTAACATTTATTTCCTACTCATCCCTCAACCCATTGGTTTTTGTTCTCATTATGCAACTGTAATTGTTCTGTGCAAGGCCAAGATCCCTTTCCTCTATTTTAAACTCCCAGGGCTTCAAAAGCCCACCCTAAATGCCCAAGCCCTCTGAAGTTTTCTGTTAGGCCTGCCTCCCTCTGAACTTACATTCTTTGGTGTAACTCTGGCTGTGGTGCTCTTAAAGTAATTTGCACATGCTATTTGTATGTCATTTTAAAATCAGAGCAGAGTGATGCTGGAGGTTTCATTGTTCATATGATTTTTCAGGTTTGCCAATGGTGTAATTATTAATAATAATTGGTAATAATGTAAAATTCCAATATAGTAAAACAATTTGGATTGGGGAAATAATATTGGAGTCAGGAGACCCGAACTCTGATTCCAGCCTGTACCTTTACTGTACAAGAGGAAGGTCTGCAACTTTCTTGAAGCATATCACTATAAATGAATTTCAGTTAATAACTGCATAAACAAAAAGGAATGGGTTCTAAAAATGGTTTTAAAAAAAGGAGAGTAACATTACCTACCATAGACTTTATATGGGTGCAAAAATCAAAAATGGTTGGAACAGCATCCATTTTAAGTCGTCGAGTTTGTCCTGTTAGGTCAAAACAGGAGGCTTCAAAGTGCTTTGAACAAAGAAAAGTGTGTTTTCCTGGCACAAAATTTTTGCGCCTAACCAGGCGAACCCATTCTTTTCTTCTTTTAGGATCCAAAGGAAACCTTAAAAAAAAAAAATAGGCAACTCAAATTCCAACTATCATAATTCTGGTTGCACCTAAACGATTAAAAGAAATTTAGAAGGTGATGATTAAAAATGTGTCCCATTTACATAAAAAAAATTTAAACTCACAATATCCAGACACTGGAACAGAAACCATTTTATGGTAATGTTTTATAAGCTAAAAAAAATTAGTCAAAACCTGACTTGAGTGTTTTTATTTTTCAGGGTTTTTAAAGACACACTTCTTCTCAATTAGCCCTTAACCTGGGCAGTAAAATAAAGCATGACTAAACTGATTTAGATCAAGTTTAAGTAGAACCATTATAAGCAGGAATAATTTCACCATACTTTAATCTGCCGCTGATATATGTAGTCAAGAAAAATCAGATATCTAAAGATTAAATTTTGTCAAGGAAAACCTAGGCAGATTCTGGTACTTCTTCCTCTATGTCGCATCATTATGACATTTACCACATTGTTTTGTAATTTTTCCATTTTAATTTCCAATGATATAAAGATTACAAATTTCTTGAGGACAGGGATCATTATCATCACATCCTGTCATGTATTTATCTGACAGCACAATGCTTTGCAAACAGTAGGGATTCAACAAAATTTGCTAAATTAATACAAATACAGAATATTTAATAACATACTGTATTTTATGTAGTTAAACAGCAAATATTTTTTAAAAGTCACTCTTTAGTAGCGCAGCAGAAAGACTACTTACAAAAAGGCAAAGAGCTTTGTAGCAATGTTTTTCCTTTAATATTTCAAATATAAAACACAGTTGACCCTTTAACAACACAAGTTTTGAACTACATAGGTCCAATTATATGTGTATTTTTTCAATAAATAGACTGGAATTTGAAACAATTGGAAAAAACTTGCAGACAAACCACGTTGCCCGGAAATATCAAAAAAAATTAAGAAAATGGTATGTTATCAATACGTAAAATATATGTAGATCCTAGTCTATTTTATCATTTATTACCACAAAATACACACAAATTTTAAAAGTTAAAATTACAAAACATTTATGCAGAGACCATACATGGCATCGTTCAGTCCAGAAGAATGTAAACAAATGTAAAAATGCCGTAATAATCATTGCATAAAACTAACTTTAGCATATACTGCACTACTGTAATAATTTCATGGCCATCTTCTGTTGCTATTGTGGTGAGCTCAGTAAGTGCTGTAAGTACCCACTTAAAGTGCCGTGTGATGCTAATTATCTCTGTCTGAGAAATTTGTCTCTCCAGTAAATTGTGTATTATGGCAGAAAGTGATCTCTAGTAGTTCTTGCATATTTTTCATTGTATTTAGTGTAATACCATAACACTCAAATAATACCATGATACCCATTCCGAAGTGCCATTAGTGATGATGGATGTGCTCTAAGAAGCGGAGTCATGACAACACAAGAAAAAGTTGAATTGCTCAAGATATCTTAAAAATATATACATAAATATATATAGATATACATATATATGTCTTAAAAAATATATATATATATATATACACACACACACACAGAGAGGCATAGATTTAGGTTTGCAGCTGTGGTTGCTTGCCATTTCAAAATAAATAAATCCAGGACCATTGTAAAAAAAAAATTCATCAATCTGTTGCTACAGCTGTGCCAGCAGGTGCAAAAACCTTGCACTTTTTATGAAATATCTATTCCATAGTGGAAATGCAGCTTTTATGTGAGTGAACAATTGCTGTAAGAAAGGCATACCTATATTCCAGGACTACAGGTAGTTTTTTTTAGAAAGAAAATTCTAGAACGAAATCATATTAGAGTTTATATAGAACTGTAATATGATTCGAGAAGAAGTGAGGTTGTTATAGGATAAAACAAAAGGAAGGTGAATGATCTAAAGCTGCAGAATTTAATGCCATCAGAGGATGTTTGATAATTTTAGAAAGGTTTGGCTTAAAAAATGTCAAGATAACAGAGAAACAGCTTCTGCTGAGCAAGAAGCTGTGGATGAGTTCCCGTATGCCATTAAGATCATTCAGGAGAAAGGATATCTGTCTGAACAGGTTTTTGATGCAGGCAAAAGTGCCCTTTCTTGAAAAAAGTGCCACAAAGGATATTTATTAGTAAGAAAGAAAAGCAAACATCAGGATTTAAGGCAAGAAGGGATAGGCTAACTCTGTTTTGTACAAATGTAGTTGGGTTTATAACAGTTCTGCCTTTATCTATAAACTTGCTAAACCCTGAGCCATGGAAGGGAAAAATAAACACCAGCAGCCAGTCTTTCTGTTGTAAAATAAGAAGGCCTGGACAATAAGAACTCTTTTTTACGGATTGGTTCCATTGAATTCAGGAAGTATGTTGTTAGTAAGGTACTGCCTTTTAAAGTTCTTTCCATTTTGGACAATGCCCCTGGCCACCCAGATCCATGAGTCCAACACAGAAAACATCAAAGTGGTCTACTTATCCTCAAACTCAATGTCTTTAATTCAACTTCTAGATCAGAGGGTCACAAGTTTTAAGGATCATTACATATGGTACTCTATGGAAAGGACTGCCAATGCTATGAAAGAAAACCCTAACAGAGATACAGAACATCATGAAAGTATAAAAGGATCGCATCATTGAAAACTGTTACAGAAAAAGTGGTGAAAGACAACAAGCCCAAAACGATACATCCCTGCAAAAGAAAGTTATGTGGGTATGTTGTGCATGACCTCACAGTCTTTAGGACAGAGCTGATAAGGGAAATCATCAAAGAGATTGTAGATGGCAAAAAAGGTAGGCAATGATAGGTTTCAAGATACGGATCTTAAAGAACTTCAAGAGCTGATTTAAGAACCCACTTCAGGAGGTGAGTGCTTCTGAACCACTGCCAGATGATGAGGAAGATGTCCAAGAAGCAGTGCCAGAAAAATTGACATTAGAAAATCTAGCAGAAGGGTTCTGATTATTCAAGACTGCTTTTGACTTCTAACATGGACCCTTCTATAATAGGGTCACTGAAACAAAAGCAAACAGGGAAGAAAGATTGGTATAATATAGAACCATTTTTACAGAAATGAAAAAGAGGCAGAAATTATGATGTATTTCCATAAAGTTAGACTGAGTGTGCCATCCTTTCCTGCCTCCCTATCCACCTCTTTCACCTTTGCCATGCCTGAGGCACCAACCAACCCTCCTCTTCCTTCTCCTCCTCAGCCTACTCAATGTGAAGATGACAAGGATGAAGACCTTTATAGTGATCCACTTCCACTTAATGAATAGTAAATATATTTTCTCTTCCTTAGGATTTTCTTTTCTTTTTTCTGAGACAGAGTCATTCTTGTTGCCCAGGCTGGAGTGCAATGGCAGGATTTCGGCTCACTACAACCTCTGCCTCCCAGGTTCAAGCAATTCTCCTGCTTTGGCCTCCTGAGTAGCTGGAATTACTGGCATGCGCCACCACACCCAGCTAATTTTGTATTTTAGAGATGGGGTTTCACCATGTTGGCCAGTCTGGTCTCGAACTCCCGACCTCATGTGATCCACCCGCCTTGGCCTCCCAAAGTGTTGGGATTACAGGTGTGATCAGCTCTTGAATTTCTTTAAGATCCATGCCCAGCAGGATTTTCTTAATAACATTTTCTTTTCTCTGGCTTACTTTACTGTAAGAATACTGTATAGAACTTATGTGTTGATTGTTTATGTTATTGGTAAGGCTATTAGTAGTTCAATTTTTGGGGAACCAAAAGTTATACTCCGATTTTTGACTGTGTGGTGAGGGAGCTTCTGAGCCCTGAAACCCTGCATTGTTCAAAGGTCAACTGTATAATAATATGCACCCAGGGTGTACCTCTTAAGGAAGAGACAAATATAAGAGGCTGTCTCTAAAATTCTACCAGTAACTTGGAAATATAAGAATCAACATTCATATGTAGTAAGTTTGTGTAAAACTCTTTAGTTTGACTACATTATCCTTTAAATATTATGAAATGACTAGTGTTCAAAAAGACCACAAAATCCAAGTTAGAAGATTAAGTGGTTCAGAAGCCCCCAAATGTAGCCTCAGTAGGTAACAGGTTTGGGTATATCGCTACTACTAGGTTTGCTCACATTACCAGAAATGAGGAGCACAAAGAAATCAACGTTCAGATTTAGTCAACACTTTACCATCTTCTGTCCCCATCCCCCTCAACCCTATACATACGCCGACCTGAAGATACTAAAATCTGTATGTCACTCTACAATTCACATACATGTTTTTTCCTATAGAGAATTTTTTTTTTTTTTTTTTTTTTTTGAGACGGAGTTTCGCTCTTGTTGCCCAGGCTGGAGTGCAGTGGCACGATCTCTGCTCACTGCAACCTCTGCCTCCCGGGTTCAAGTGATTCTCCTGCCTCAGCCTCCCGAGTAGCTAGGATTGGAGGTGCCCACCACCACACCTGACAAATTTTTTTTTTTTTTTTTGTATTTTTAGTAGAGACAGGATTTCACCATGTTGGCTAGGCTGGTCTTGAACTCTTGACCTCTGGTGATCCACCTGACTTGGCCTCCCAAAGTGCTAGGATGATAGGCATGAGCCATTATGCCTGGCTGGAAATAGAGATTTTTCTAATAACTTATTTACTCCTTCTAGCCTCACCTCAGTAATAGAACCAGGCTCTTATAATAAGCACTGGATGTTTTGGAAAATCACTCAGTAGTTTAAACAGTGGTATTTTGTGTGCATCTTCAATAATTAGTAGAATGCCTCTTACATTCCAGGTACTGTCCTAGGCACTGAAGACATAGTAGTAAACAAAACGGACATAGTACTTTTCTCCCATGAGTGTATACTGTAATGGGGAATGTAGGGAATCGAATAGCTGGATGCAGTTAGAACAGAGAGGCCACTGTCTCTGGACTCAAACCAGGGCACCAATCTTGGTTCCCTTGCATAATATCTGGGTGACTTTAGGCAAGTTAACCTTTTTGGGTCTCCTTTTTATCATCTATAAAGTGGGGATAAGAATAGCACCTAGTGTGGTCATATGGATTAAATGAAAAAATGTGAGTAAATGCTTAGCCCAGTGCACAGTACATGCTAAATACTAAATAAATGCTATTTATTATTATAATAAAAGTAACTACAATTGTCCATGAGTCTTATAAAAGGGCAAGTACAGGGTTGTATGAAACTATAAAACAGGGAAGAGCTAGTCTAGTCAGAAGGTCTTAAAAATTACAGGGATCGGCTAGGGAAGTTAGGGTGCGACAGTAAACAGTGTTAAGAATATCTTGGGGACAGAATAGTGTTATAACATGAAACAATACTGGAGGGCCTTCTAAATCAAAGAGTAATTTTGAACCTTATCCAAAATGGCAATGATAAGTCATTAAAATTGTGAGCACTGTCAACAGAAAATTTGTGAGCCAGTTGTTAAACACAGCTATTATTAAAAATTAAATTATATAAATTTACAGTTAAATACATTAAAAGGAAAGGTAATAAATAACCAAAACTCCCAAATTTCCTAGTGATTTTACCTTTACTCTTAAGGTTATGCCTGTTGTATCTGTATGGTGGAAATAGTATAGAATAGTGTGAGACTGCACATCTCTTCCCAACTCCATGATCAGTGATGTCATATTGATAGCTTGAAACTAGACTTGGCAGTAGTATTTATATCATAGAAAGTGGGGAAACACTGCAAATCAGGGGTTTTCCCCCTCCCTAGAGAACTATTTATTAAATATTTAGCAATATACCACTAATTATAGAAGAGTGGCTAGCAGTGCATGGATGGAAGCAGTGAGCCAGTTAAGAGCCTACTGTAATAATCCAATCAAGAGGTAATGGTGAGAAGTCAAGGGAGGAAGACTTTCAAATTTTCGGATTGATGGTGTCTTCATTCACTGAGAAACAGAGTACAGGAAGCGGGGGTATGTTTGGGGAAGGGCAGTTTGTCAATACAGATAATGAATCTGGGTAATTGGAGACCAGAGAAATACTGGGTAGACACTTGGCCTATAAGTCTGGAACTCATTAGAAGGAGATGGATTGGAGATATTGATTTGGGAGGCATCAACAAGTAGATGCTGAGACCACGGGAACAGCTGAAATTATTTTGATATGAATGTGAAGACCTGGGTTAAAGTGTAGAGAGAAGAGCAGCAAAGGTGATTGAAGGCAGTTCAAAAAAGTAAAAAGATAATCATAAAATTAGTGTTAAAAAATTCAAAAGTAGAGAGTATTTCAAGGAGGAAATGATCATACAGCATGAAAAATCAATGTAGAGAGACATAGAGGTCATGTTAGTGAGAGCAATTTCAGATTACTGGGGAGACTTGAGTGGGCTAAGAGGTAAGAAACAGTAAGTTTAAGCAAAATAACTTGCACATGGAGATACAGAAGTCTACTAATGGCCGGGTGCAATGGCTCACGCCTGTAATTCCAGCACTTTAAGCCAAGGCAGATGGGTCACAAGGTCAGGAGTTCGAGACCAGCCTGGCCAATACGGTGAAACCTCATCTCTATTAAAGAATACAAAAATTAGCTGGGCGTGGTGGCACACCCCTGCAGTCTCAGCTACTCTGGAGGCTGAGGCAGGAGAATAGCTGGAACCCAGGAGGTGGAAGTTGCAGTGAGATGTGATCTCACCACTGCACTTCAGCTTGGGTGACAAAGTGAGACTCCGTCTCAAAAAAACAACAAAAAAACAGAAGGTCTACTAATATCTTAGTAGGAAAGGAGTGAATTAACTAAGCCTGGTTTGTATTTACAAAATAGCAATGTAATTTTATTATAATGAATACTATTTTAAGATCTAAATTTCTGAGGTTACACATAAAAATGTTAAGTTCATAGTAGGCAAATTTTACGCATATTATTGTACCATCATTCATCCCTTTATTATTATTTTTTGAGACAAGGTCTCACTGTATTGCCCAGGCTAGAGTACAGTGGCATAATCATGGTTCACTGCAGCCTCAATTTCCCTAGTATGGGTAGTCTTCCCACCTCAGCCTCTTGAGTAGCTGGGATGAGTCATGCGCCATGACACCCAGCTAATTTTGTGTATTTTTTTTTTTGTAGAGACAAGGTTTCACCATGTTGCCTAGGCTGGTCTCAAACTCTTGAGCTCAAGAGATCAGTATGCCCTGGCCTCCCAAATTACTGGGATTACAGGTGTGAGCCACCATGATGGGCTAAAATTGTTATTGGTGCCTGTACTTCCCCTCTCATCTATCCAATGAAATTGCTAAATTCAGTAGTTTCTCCTCTAACATTTCTCAAATCTGTCTCCTCAACTCCATTTCTACTCTAATACCACCCTAGTCTGAAAAATTGGGTAGACTTTCCTTGTTTTATTAATTACAGCTTCCTACTAGTTTTTCTCTGTCAACTCTCACCTTCCCTAATCCAGTGCTGATTGTGCTAGCAACTGAGTACAGGGTTTAGTTCAGTTGACACTGTAGCAAGATTGCCCTATGAAAGAAAAAATAGGTATATTAGTATTCTGTAATAAGTTCCTTTCTCATCAAGTTCGTCCCGGATGATGCTTGACCAGCACTTTCAGTAACACCACGATTCTCCACACTGCAGCCAGAGGACTTTTTAATATGCAAATCTAATCATGCCATTCTTCTTAAACCCTCCAGGACTTCTCAAGTACTCTTAGGATAAAACAGAAAATACTTAAGCAGCATACAGGACCAAATCTGTCATAGTCTCATTTGAAATGTCTTATCCTTTGAGAAGTGTTCTTTGACTTTCCAAGACTAAGTTAGGTCTCTTAATGTTTCTTCTGTGGCACTTAATTATAATTATTTATGTCTTTCTCTACCATTAAATGTTAAACTCCAAGAGGGTTAGAACTTTCTGGATCCTCTGCACAATGTCAGGCAATTAGGAACTCCGTACATATTTGATGGATGAATGAATAAAGCACTACATATGCGTGAATTGGTTTAAAAACAGAAACATCACAAGGATTTTTTTTTTAAGTGGCAGCTTTTAATAAAAGTACAGTTCGTAATAGTGAGGTAGGGAAAAAGGTCAAGGATATAATTTCTACATACCAACATATACGTTTTTAGGTATATAAAATATATAAAGTCAGAACTAGTGTCATTAACTTTTTAATGTGTCTTTTCTTCAGGCACATGGCAGACACTTGCAGAGAAGGTAAACATTTACCTAGTACCTGTTATTTTAAAAGCATTGTTCAAAATGATTTTAAGAATTCTGGCTTGACAGAACTAAGGAATTTTGATTTTCCTTCCAGAAAACAAAAGAAAATCTAGGTTCTTTTTTATTACTCTGTTCTAGTAAGAAGAGAAAGGTTATCTTTTTCACTTTAATTAACATCGCTTAATTCCATGGCTATCAAAGATGACTCAATTCCTCCGCAGAATTACTTAGATTAGATTCGATTAATTAGATTAGAAATATAAATACCACCCATGTCAATTCATATAGTGAGAATTTCCTAATTTTAACGGGAACACAGCAGGTTTTTAAGGTGATTGCAGATTGGGAAGATCTCTCCCTTACGGCGTCATTCTTGTCAAGACCAGGTCTAACAGGAGTAAAAGTGAAAAATTACGATATCCTCTTGTTACTTTTTTACTAAGGGGTAATGACCAAACAGTACTATTTCTTTTAGAAAATAAGTAAAGCTTCCCCGACAGCAGGGTAAAATTGGACAGATTTGACAAACACAAAGGACGTATGATGCTTTCCTGCTACCAGCTGGGAAAGTTATTAGAATTAGAATCCTCCTGTTCCTTCTACACAAACGATACCGAAAATAGGAACTCCCGTCTCCGTCACCCCCACTCCCTGCCCAGGTTACCTGTGGAAGCTGATGTTAATGTGCTTGTTGTAGGTGGTGGCACAGCCCGCCGCAGCGCAATTGGTCGGCATTTCCCTTTCCCACTCATTCAGCGCCCTTAGGTCTCTACCGAGGCGCCGGCTGCTAAGCTTCCTTCCGGCAGAGGCGGGACAATCGAGGCCCGCGTGCCTTAATCGTGAGAGCTTAGTCGTGAGAGTCGAGTGGGAAGAAGGGGTGTGTACGTGAGGGCGGAGGCCAGGGAGGGTCAGCCTTCCGTTTCTCTTTATTAATATGGCGGACTAAATGCCACAGAACTGGCCCTCCTGGAGCTCTAGTCGCCTTCGTTTGACTTCACCAACATGGCGGACACAACCTGTTCTTTTCCCCGCCCCCAAGAGGCAACAGGTGTACTGCGTTTCTTTGGCAGCGGTCCTCAGAGCAATTAAAGGAAGAGGTGTTTTCCCCTCCGATTACTATAAATAACGATAAAGAGTTTTACAATAAAACTCTCTCAAGGCTGCAACTAAGAGCAGCTCCGCTTACTTCTGCATGCACCCAGCGGCACCAGGCCAGATCCTGAGGTGGGCGTGACCCGTAGACCGGAAAAGTAAATCCGAAGACCAGAGACTACAAATCCCAGTGAATAGCGCGTTGTTCTTATTATCGCGTCAATTGGGAGCCTTTGTTTCCTGCGTGTCGCAGGAAGTGACGTTTCGAGCACAGCCGCTACCTGAGCCCCTTTCTCGCGAGGCGGAAGAACCCCGATTGCTGAGGAGCAAGGGGGCGCTAGGGAAGGGAACTGGGTTGCGACGGTCCGGTGAGAGAGAGCTGGGGTGCGGGGAAGTTGGGGAGCCGAGGCCGCTAGGTGTCCAAGTAGGGTAAGACCGCACCGACCCGGTCCGTTAGGAAAGAAGGGAAACGAGGCAATTGTCGGGCGGATCCCCGGACGGAGGGCTAAGGTTGTGTGGAAGGCGCTGCTCCCCGGATGGCGACCGCAGATACGCCGGCCCCGGCCTCCAGTGGCCTCTCGCCGAAGGAAGAAGGGGAGCTTGAAGATGGTGAAATCAGTGACGACGATAATAACAGCCAGATACGGAGCCGGAGCAGCAGCAGCAGCAGTGGCGGCGGGCTGTTACCGTATCCGCGGCGAAGGCCTCCTCACTCGGCCCGGGGCGGTGGATCCGGCGGAGGCGGTGGCTCTTCCTCGTCATCGTCCTCTTCTCAGCAGCAGCTGAGGAATTTCTCACGCTCGCGGCACGCGTCTGAGCGGGGCCACCTCAGGGGACCCAGCAGCTACCGACCCAAAGAACCATTCCGGTCTCATCCACCCTCTGTGCGGATGCCTTCGAGCTCACTGTCCGAAAGCAATCCCCGGCCGTCTTTCTGGGAGCGGAGCCACCTCGCCTTGGACCGTTTCCGCTTTCGAGGCAGGCCTTACCGGGGTGGGAGTCGCTGGAGTCGGGGGCGAGGAGTGGGTGAGCGAGGAGGCAAGCCGGGGTGCAGACCTCCTCTGGGAGGAGGAGCAGGATCCGGATTCAGTAGCAGTCAGAGCTGGCGAGAGCCCTCTCCACCTCGGAAAAGCTGTATCCTTAACGTGGCGGTCGGCGCTGGGTGTGTCACTAAAGTTCCCTTTCGCGTCATTACTAGGTCTGTGAGACGAGCGTAACTTTGAACCATTAGAACCGCTTATTTCTCCGAGTCAGAATACTGAAAGTAAGTTATTCTTTCGTAGTTCCCCATCTGTCACACTGTAGCGTTGTTCCTAAGATTGCTTCATTGGGTGTGTTGCTTTTTAATATTAACTTGCTATGGATTGGGTTAAGCTAATGAAATCTAAGACAGTTAAGTCTGATTTGTAACAATGCCTAGAAGCTCAAGTTTCATTAGCATTTGTAGATTTGCTGTCACAGAAACTTTGTATTTTATGTGAAGTTGACTTAAGTTATTAGATGGAGAAAAAATATTCGTAACAGTTTGAGGAATACTGTTGCTTTATCATATTGCAGTTTGACACTGAAAATTGTAAAGTTACATTCTGCATTCTTTTTGTGATTCTGATACCTTAGAAGCCTAAGTTTCATTAGCATTTGTATTTTTGCTGGTACAGAAACTATTTTATGTGAAGCTGACTTAGGTTATTAGACGGAGAAAAAATATTCCTAAACAGTTTGAGGAATACTGTTGCTTTATCATATTGCAGTTTGACACTGAAAATTGTAAAGTTTTATTCCGCACAATCCTGCACTGATTTTGTGATTCTGTTTTTATCTTGATTTATTCCGGTTGCTGCCTTTTAAAGTGGAGGTGTGGGAACTGGTGTCTTTACCAAGTCTGTTAATTCAGAACTTTTTGATTCATTTGATCTTTTTGGAATGCTTTACCTCCTTAACGTGTCTATTCTGTGTTCACTTTTGCACATTGTATAACTCTTCTTGCTGACTAAATGAGGGCCAGAGAGAGAAAGATCAACTTATCAGCATTTTCATTTTAATACGTTAGAGTGGAGGAATGTGTATGGGAGGGTGGAGATTACGGACAAGTTGAGAGAGGAAATAGTAACGTACCAGATTTTTGCTACTTCTAATCTTATTCTCAGTTTTTTTGTTTTTTTTTTTTTTTAAATATTAGTGAGTTTACTCAGGATTTATAGAGAGGAATCAATCATCCGAAAGCTTCCTGTTTTATAATGGGTTTGTAGAATATTATCTTGACTTATTCTGTGATCATTGCACAAATTGTTTAAAGACCTTCATTACTGTTTGTAATTCCCGTAGTATAATGATTTTTAATTTCGTCATTATATATGAAACAAGTAATGACACTTATTTGGGAGAAAATCACAATTACTCTTATAGAATACTTAGGACTAGAATAGGCCTTTCTCAAATGTCATGATGTAAAGAGGGCAGGGAATGTACATTTGGGTAAGAAACAGCAGCTTCTGATGCTAGTCTTCTGAAAAAATTTACTTCTGCAACCAGAAGTTGGGTTAGGAGCGTTTCAGGATTGTTTCAGAGAAAATCATGTAGTGGCCGAGCGTGGTGTCTTATGCCTGTAATCCTAACACTTTGAGAGGCTGAGGTGGCGGATCACTTGAGGTCAGGAGTTCGAGACCAACCTGGCCAACATGGTGAAATCCCATCTCTACTAAAAATACAAAAATTAGCTAGGCGTGGTGTTGGGCGCTTGTATTTCCAGCTACCCGGGAGGCTGAGGCAGAAGAATTGCTTGAGCTCAGGAAGCAGAGTTGCAGTGAGCAGAGATTGCACCACTGCACTCCAGCCTGGGTGGTAAAGGGAGACTCTGTTTCAAAAAAAAAAAAAAAAGATAAAATCATACAGATATTTAACTTTTTAAACGGCAAAGGCAGCAGATACGGCCGAGTGTGGTGGCTCACGTCTGTAATCCCAGCACTTTGGAAGGCTGAGGCGGGTGGATCACAAGGTCAGGAGTTCGAGATCCACCTGGCCAATATGGTGAAAACCTGTGTGTACTAAAAATACAGAAATTAGGAAGGCATGGTGGCGTGCCTGCAGCTACTCAGGAGGCTGAGGCAGGAGAATCACTTGAATCTGGGTGGTGGGGGGTGGCGGGGTTTGCAGTGAGCCGAGGTTGCCCCACTGCGTTTCAGCCTGGGCAACAGAGCAAGGCTCTGTCTGAAAAAACACACACACACACACACACACACGAGAAGGTTAGAAAACCTCTGCCCACAATGTTTCTTAATCCATGGATTTGTGGTCTATTTTGAATCCAAAAGCAGAAAGGCTATTGAAGCATATATATGTATATGGTTTTTAAATTTTTTTAATTACATTTTTTAAATTTATTAAATTTTTTTTGGAAAGACGAGGTCTTGCTATGTTGCCCAGGCTGGTCTCAAACTTGTAACCTTAAGAGATCCTCTTCCATGGAGTCCCAAAGTACTGGGATTTATAGGAGGAGCCACTGGTCTGTATGTGTTTTTTAAAGATGCAAAGATGAAACTTATAGGTTGTATTAGGAAAACAAATGAAAATAAGTAGTTGCAGTTTAGTATAAAAAGTTGAAATTGAGGTATGTATATAATTAGTCCTATGGGAGCTCAAAGCTTTTTCTTAAAATTCTTATTCTATATTAGAAAAGGGGTAGGTGAGTGGGCTTGGCTGCTTTTTGCTTTTGTCCTCTTTCTGTGTGTTTTGGGCCTCTACCATAGTCCTTTATTAATTGGTAAGCTTGTATGTTTTGATTAGTAAACTGGCTTATGATGTTGCAAAAAAAGTACCAGAATATATCCAGTCTGCTTGTGTGACTTTGATTTCATAAATGAGCTACCTTGCTGTTTTTCTTTTCCAGATGCTGCACTTAAGAGGATGCTTGTTTTGATCCTCTGCTCATTGTTTTCATAAGTATCACTAATCCATCCTAGAGGTGGTGTTCCTTTTAAGAATTTGAGAAGGTTGGATGTCCTGGTCCATTAAAAAAAAGAAAAACAAAGAATTTGAGAAGGAAAATGTAGTTCCCAGTTACTTTTGTATAATGTGAGCAAACAAAATCTTTGTTACACTTTATTCAAATCTATTTAATATCAAGATTGTAATAAGTTTAATTCATATTTCCACTGTGTGATAATAACACCCTTTTTTATTTTGCAAATACTGTATAAAGAAAAAATGCAGGTTACTCTGTGACATATTTCTATAATTTAGAAGTGAAGTAGCCTGAGTATAGAGTTTATTTATTTCTATTTTTGCCATAACCCCTTTCACTGTAATAACTATGATATGCTAGTTGCAATTTTAAAGAAACAGAATAAGCCAGATTATATTGCAGTTCTTATTTTCATTCTTAGTTTTTCCTAATGATAGACACTTTGCAAGTACATCTTAGTATGTTTACCTTGAATGACTACTCTTTTAAACTGTCAAATCTGGTGAGAACTAACATAATTAGGCCAGTGTCTCTTATCAGTAAAAAGTCATTCCATTTTCAGCTGCAGCTGAAAAGATTGAAGAGCACTTCTTTTTGTTTAAACCAAGATTCAGTTAGAAATTGCATTTTGAAAGCTTACGTGTTGGTTTGATCTTAGCTATTCTGTATAGATAGGGATAGATTTTCTTTAGCCTTAAAGGAGATTAGTCAGTTATGGTTGTAACTCAATTGCTTTCCCTTATTTTTCTATTTAGCATATTTGTTAGTATATTGAATCATTTCCCTTTGCAGATATTTCCAAGGGCTTTAGTCCTTTTTTTTTTTTTTCTTAACTGCAGTTGTGCCTTTAAATGGCTCCAGTGAAAAGTAAGATGTAAATGCAGATAATTACAAAATTTACGTACAAAGAGTACATAAGAGGGGAAGAGGAAGTGAGAAACTCAGGTGACATTTGAATTGGGGTTAAGTTGAAGAACAGACAAACTTAGACCCAAAGCTGTGGAAAAATTGTGATGAGCAGGGGAAAAAGTAAGTTTGGAAAGGAAAGCACAGGTCATTTATTTATATTTATTCTTAGGATTTTGGACTTTTTTTGAGTGAAATTTAAACAAGGGGAGTGATCTCATGTTTGTGTTCTAGAAAGATTACTCTGGCAGCAGACGTATGAAGCATTTCTTGTAGGAGATAGAGAAATATCTAATGACCAGGATAAACTCTCCTGTGTTAAGTCAAACTGTGGAGGTACATTAGAATGCTCAAAATGAAAAGAGACAGGGGCTAAATAGTGCTCCCTGAAGAACACCATTATTTCACAAGTTGGAGAGAAAGGACTCAGTGGAGACTTAAAAGACAAAAGCCAAATAGGGAAACAAATCGAGAGGGGGAGTTACAGAAGCCAAGGGAGAAGTGGTTTATGGTGTCAGATGCTCATAGGGATCAGGTAAAAAAAAAATAAGGTTTGAAAACATTGGTGAGGAAACTTAGCCACAGCAGTTTCTGTGGATTAATGGGACAGAAACCAGATTCCATTTGGTAAGAAGGGTGCAGAGAAACTAGTTTTCTTTCGAGAAACTTTGCTTTGAAGAGATCAGAGAACCAAAGATATACTAGAACAGTTGTGCTGTAGAACTGTTAAGATTTTCAAATGTACTTCTTATTTTTGTTGCTCAAATGATGCTAATTATCATTTTTAGAATTGCTCATCGGGAAAGTTTAAAAATCTTTTCTATTGCTTGTCCTGTGAGGAGTTAAAACAGAATAACCATATTTGGTATACTGTAATGTTAAATCCTAACCAACTGAAAATGATCTATAGGCTGAGTGCGGTGGCTCATGCCTGTAATCCCAACACTTTGGGAGGACAAGGTAGGCGGATCACCTGAGGTCAGGAGTTCCAAGACCAGCTTGGCCAACATGTTGAATACCCATCTCTACCAAAAATACAAAAAGTAGCCTGATGTGGTGGCATGAACCTGTAATCCGAGCTACTTGGAAGACTGAGGCAGAAGAATTGCTTGAGCCCGGGAAACGGAGGTAGCAGTGAGCTGAGATAGCGCCACTGCACTCCAGCCTGGCTGACAGAGCAAGACTCTGTCTCAAACAAAAAAACAAAAAATCTATAAATGATATATTAAAACAACAGGAGGTACTTGTCATTTCTCTGGCAAATGTCTAGTCTGGAAAAATGAGGTGTAACAATTCTCATGAATTGTGTACAATAATAACTAGTTTGAAACTTTGTAGCTGTTTTTAAGGAAGAAGTTACTTTCTGTGTATCACTATGTTAGAGAAGAAAACAAAAACAGTTGGTTCAGATTATTTTCTTAACATTTCCCCTTGTCTGTAGGGAAAAAACAGGACATACATTTTGATCACTATTTTAAAGTGGTGTTTTTTCTTTTGTTTTTTTTTTTTTTGAGACAGAGTCTCCCCCTGTTGCCCAGGCTGGAGCGCAGTGGGTCTCTGCTAACTGCAGCCTCCGCCTCTGGGCTTCAAGCAGTTCTCCTACCTCAGCCTCCCAAGTAGCTGGGATATCAGGCGCCCGCCACCATGCCCAGCAGATGGGGTTTTGCCATGTTGGCCAGGCTGGTCTGGAATTTGCGACCTTGGGTGATCCACCCGCTTTGGCCTCCCATAGTTCTGAGATTACAGGTGTGATCCACTGTGCTGGGCCTAAAGTGATTCTTAAGAATTTTATAACCATAATTAGTTCAGTTTTGCATATGTTAGTTGTTAGTATACTTGGTGAGCTCAAAGCTTGTTAGATTTTTAAGAAAATGTCTCATTCATAAATCAGTCTACTAATTGTCAGTGTTCATTTTTTATCTCTTAGTTTTTAAAAAATTGAGACATGAGAAGAAACTAAAGAGAAGAAACATTTCTTCCTGATTATCTGAAGTGTAAATTTCCTTTTTTCTTTTTTTTGAGACAGGGTCTCGTTCTATTGCCCAGGCTGGAGTGCAGTGGTGTGATCTCAGCTCACTGCAGCCTCCACCTGGATTCAAGTGCTTCTCCTGCCTTGGCCTCCCCAGTAGCTGGGACTACAGGCCCCTGCTACCACGCCTGGCTAATTTTTGTATTTTTAGTAGACGCGGGGTTTCACCAGTTGTCCAGGCTGGTCTCGAACTTCTGACCTCAAGTGATCCACCTGCCTTGGCCTCCCAAAGTGCTGTGATTACAGGTGTGAACCACCGCACCTGGCCCCCTGAAATGTAAATTGTCCACATTTGTGACAGACCATTCAGTTTCTCCCCTCTTCCTTAAGAAAAGAATCTTTAACATCCAGCTAATGATGGACTTTCCTGGAACTTACAGAAGGAAGGATGCTGTAACCTAACTAACTAGGTGGACTACCTGTGGATACTACTGGTAATTACAACACTAGTGATTTTGTAAGTGGACTATTTATATGGTACTTGTTAAATTCAAATATGGGCACATAATGAAAGTGGGCATTAGCTGCACATACATTAAATGAAATTTAGCAATTTAAAAATATCGGTTTATCTTTCTTGAAAAATTAAAATGGGAGAAAATTAATCTAACATCTATTTTTTTGTTAAATTTAACTGGAAAATTTTTGGACACTGGTTTCCTTAATATGCTGTTCAGCCAAAAGTTTCGGAAGGTCTCCGTCAAGAAAAAATTATTCATCAAAAAATGAAAACTGTGTGGAAGAAACTTTTGAAGATTTGCTTTTGAAGTATAAGCAAATACAATTGGAACTAGAATGCATCAATAAAGATGAAAAACTAGCTTTGAGTAGCAAAGAAGAAAATGTGCAGGAAGATCTTAAAACATTGAACTTTGAGGACCAAACTAGCACTGATAATGTCAGTATTACAAAGGATTCAAGTAAAGAAGTAGCACCTGAGGAGAAAACACAAGTCAAAACTTTTCAGGCATTTGAATTAAAACCACTCAGGCAAAAATTGACTTTACCAGGAGATAAGAACCGGTTGAAAAAAGTTAAAGATGGAACAAAACAGCTTTCCCTGAAATCCGACACTACTGATTCTAGTCAAGGTAATGAAATTAAATACTTCAGTTAGTAATGACTCTTCTATCTCTAAAGGAGTAACTACTTGTTTTGGTAGTGTATTTCATTGAAATGAACCTAATTATCTGTAAATTATTTTCTACTTTCTATGTAGACATTCATATTATTGAATAATGACTAATTTTGTTTGCTTTTAGTTTTTATTTCTTTATTTTTTTTTTGCCTGACATTCTGGTCTCTATAATAGAAAGTTATACGTAAGTGGTAATAGTGGACACCTTCGTTTCCTGACTTAAATGGTTTTGACGTTTTCCATTAAATATGATGTTAAGTATTTTGTAGGTATCCCTTATTGGATAAAGGAGGGTTTTACCCCTGTTCTTAGTTTGAAATTTTCAGCATGAATGGATGTTGAAGTTTACAAAATCTTTTTCCTTCATTGCTGGATGAACATCTAATTTATTTTAATTTGTTAGTATAATGAATTACATAATTTATAGTATCAAACCAGCCTGGCATGCTTGGGTTAAATATAGTTTATGATATACCATTTTAAAATCATGGATTTGGCTTGTTTTTTCTTTTTATTATTAGGATATAATTTATATACAGTCAAATTTACCTTTTAACATTATAAATGTATAAGTTTATAGTTCTTCAGGTTTTGACAAATGCAGACAGTTGGGTAACCATCACCAGCCACCATTAGGATACAGAATAGTTTCATCTACTTCAAACAGTTTCTCCAAGTATCTTTGTAGTTAACCCCTCCCTCAGCCCTTAGTTCACCTGGTAACCACTGATCTATCCCTATACTTAGGCCTTTCCATAATGTCACATTAATGGAGTCATACAGTGTATTGCCTTTTTTTTTGAGACAGAGTTTTGCTCTTGTTGCCCAGGCTGGAGTGCAGTGGCATGATCTCTGCTTACTGCAACCTCTGCCTCCTAGGTTCAGGCAATTCTCCGGCATCAGCCTCCTGAGTAGCTGGGATTACAGGTGCATACCACCATGCCCAGCTAATTTTTTGTATTTTTAGTAGAGATGGGGTTTCATCATGTTGGCCAGGCTGGTCTCGAACTCCTGACCTCAGATGATTTGCCTGCCTCGGCCTCCCAAAGTGCTGGGATTACAGCCGTGAGCCACCAAGCCTGGCCTATGTTGCCTTTTGATTATAGCTTATTTCATTTTGCATAATGTGTTTGAAATTTATTCATGTGGTTTTATTTGTCAGTAATTCATTTTTATTGTTGAGTATCCCATCATACTATAGTTTATCCATTTGCCAGTTATGTTTGGGTTTCCCCAGTTTTTGGCCATTATAAATAAAGGTTTGCTAGTGTTTTGTTTAGAATTTTGTATCTGTGTTCATAGCCTGTAATTTTCCCCCCCTCTTTTTCCTTGCCAGTTTTTAATGTAAGGTTATGATACAAAATTAGTTGGCGCTGGTTTCATCTTTATTCTCTGTAATAGTTAACATTGGAATTATTCTGAGATACTTGGTAGATCTTGCTCATGAAAGTATCTGGGCCTGGGTGGAGTTTTTTTCTGAGAAGGTTTTAATCTGACTGTTAATGTTTTCTATTTCTGTTAAGGCAGTTTATGTAAACTATGTATTTTTTGTAATGTGTCTATTTCCTATAAGTTATAGAAGTTATAAAAATTATTAAGAATCCTTTACTTTTTTATTTGTAGTATTTATAAATTGTATCTTTTTTTTTCTACTCTCTTCTTTAATTTCCCCTGAAATAAGTCCATAGGTTTTTAAATTCAGTAGTGTTCATCCTCTCTCCTGTTATTTTAGGCCATAAATTTCGACTTACTCTGTCTCAGGTTGAGATATTAAACTTTTTCATTCATTCTAAATATTTCTAATTTTTATTTTTCATTGGCTTGTAAGCTACTTGGTAGTCTGTTTTTTCTAAACATGTAGGTTTTCTAGCAGTATTTTTTTTATTGATATCTGAGTCAATCATACTGTCAAAAAATAAGGTTGCTATGATAACCAATCTTTTGAAATACTTAGAGACTTCCTTTATTGTTTAGTATGTAATCAATTTTTTATAAGAGTTCTGTGTATGTTTGAAAGGAATGTATAGATTGCTTGAGCTTCTTATGTTGTTCACATCTTTATTTTTTGACTTGCTTGATCAGTTACTGAGAACAGTTTGTACTGAGTACAGTTTGTCAGAATTTGCCAGTATGATGGTGAATTTGTGATTTTTACTTTTTGCTTTAAGTACTGTGAAGCTGGGTAATTGAGTCATTATGTAGTGACTTTATCTCTAATGTTTTTGACTAAAAGACTATTTTGTCTTATATTAATAGCCATATCATCTTTGTCTTTATGTAATTTCCCACCCTTTCAGTCTTTCTGTGTCTTCATGTCTCAGATATTACTTGTATATACTTTACAGCTGGATTTAATTTATAATTTAGTATGACAGTCTTTGTCTTTTAACTTGAACATATAGTCTACTCATATTTTTTATGATTATTGATATTTGGTTTTCTTTTTTTCTTTCTAGCCTCATATTTTTCTTCACACAATTTTTTTTTCATTTGCTAGTTTGGAAGTTAGATACTAAATTTCTGGTCTTATAGTCCTACCAGTGTTTAAAGTTAATTAAGAACCTTACCCTTTCCCTGAAATACAAAGAATGATGTTTGCTTACCTTTGCCTATATATTTAGCACTTTCTTGGCTTACTCTTTATATTATGTTTGGAATTACATATGTATAAATACATTCTCTTTGTGTGTGTGGTTTTTTTTTTTTTTTTCCGTTGGCCAGGCTGATCTCAAACTCCTGGGCTCAAGTGATCCTCCTGCCTTGGCTTCCTAAAATGTTGGGATTACAAGTGTGAATCACCATGCCCAGTGCTTAAATACATTCTTCAGACTTTTTGTTTTTAATGTGTTTTTGCTGGGTGGAAAACTATTTCTATTTACTCTTTTTAAAAGATATTTTCCCTGGGTGTAGAATTCTAGGTTGTTTAATTTTATAAATATATTTTTCAGACAAAATCTCACCCTGTCATCCAGGCTGGAGTGCAGTGGTGTGATCTTGACTCACTGCAACCCCTGCCTCCAGGGTTCAAGTGATTCTCATGCCTCAGCCTCCTGAGTAGCTGGGACTACGGCACATGCCACCGCACCTGGCTAATTTTTGTATTTAGTAGAGATGGGGATTTGCTATGTTGGTCAGGCCGGTCTCGAACTCCTGGTCTCAAGTGATCCACCCACCTCAGCCTCCCAAAGTTCTGGGATTACAGGCATGAACCACTGCATCCAGCCCCTAGTTATATTCTTACAATATTTTCTGGCTTCAACTGTTGACTTTGGAAAATCATCTGTCAGTTTTTATGGTTTCCAATTTGAAGATAATCTTTTTCTTTGGTTGTTTTAAAGAGCCTCTTTTTGTCTTTGATATTCTGTAGTTCAGCTGTGATATGCTGTTTGTTGATTTCTTTTTATGTATCCAGCTTGAGATTTGTTGTTCCTTGAATCTGGATTGGATCTTGCATTGGTTCTGAAAAAAAATGATCATTATCTCTTAGAATATTGCGTTGTTCTCTCTTTTTTTTGGAACTCTGTATAGATGTATGTTAAGTCATCATACTTTATCTTTCATGTCTCAGTTTCTCTTTCTGTCACTTTGTAATTGACAAATTCTGGAAAATTTCCTCTTATATAGTTTTCATTTTACTGATTGTCTCTTCAGCTGTATCTAATCTGCCTTAAGCCCACCTATTGAGTTTTAAATTTCAATTACAGTTTATATTTTACTATTTCATTTTTGTTTTGTTTTCAGATCATTTTGATCATTCTTTCCCTGCTTATATTTTCAGCTTTATCTTTGTTTCTTTAAACAAATTAACTGTAGGTCTGTTTTGTTTTATCTCCTATCTCTGCTAATTTTCTATATCAGGTCTTTGGGGGTTTAATTTCTGATGTTTGTTTTTGTTATTACTCATTTTTGGTGCTTTTTTTCCTTGAACAATTAGTGATTTTGTTTGGTTTTGGTTTGGTTTAATATGAGGTACTCATTTTCTTTTGAATTTTTTGGTGGGAAGTTTTTAAGACCTGGGACAAAGATACATTACCCAGAGAGAATTTGCTGTAGACTTCAGCCCTGGAATCAATTCAACCCCGGAATCACTGGCTGCCCATATGTGACCTTGGTTGCAAGCCTGAGTGATGATCATTTTGGGTTGCGTGTTCTCAGGGAGATGCTTTTCTTTCCCCTCTTCAATTTAGTGCTATGATTCTATACAGGCGATTTTGGAAAGTGTAACACAGATGAATAGAAAAGACACACAAATAACTAACATGGAGTATAATAAGAGTTATGTGTGAAAGCCTGGAGTAATACAGGAAGGATTAAATATCCTCACCTGGATTTAGAAAGATTTCATAGAGATGTAGATGCTTGACATGCCTCTGGAAAAATGAGTCTTTTCCACTGGGGAAGTCAAAAGTAAGCGGATGAGCAGATAGAGGCACAGAAGGCTTTTTAAGAGCATTGAGATTAATCAAATATGTATGCAGTATGAGAGATAGGGTATTTTTTTAGTGAGTGATTGGACATAAATTTATAAAAGGACAGGTTAGTGTTAGACTGGAAAGGGCCTTGAACATATTGCTAAATAGTTTGAATTTTGTCCTTTAAACATTGGGTGGGCTGTTAACTAATTTTAAGCAAGAAAATGATGTGATCAGATGTGTGTTTTAGGAAAATAACTGGCATCAGGATGGAAGAGTGATTGGAGAAAAATCAAAGAAGCTAAAATGTCATCTGAATCAGTAAATTGTATATATATAAGTGTTTCTACATGTATAATTCCCCACCAATCCTTAGCAAGACTCTACTGTCAAACTTAGGTTATTGGTAAACCTCTTGACAACTCTTCTATGCCTTCACAGTTTTTTTGGGCCTTTTACTCAACCTTTATTATTGTCAGTATATAAGCTTGACTCTTATTTGAGGTGTTCGCACTCAATTCCAGCTTTTCACTTCCTGACCATAAACTTGTTTGTAACTCATATCAATTTTTACTTCAGTTCTTTCACTCTAAGGGTAATGACTCTCTTGTTCATGGCCATTTTGTTTTCACTTGTTCTCCTGACTGTGGCTCTAACTTCTGCCTTCCCTGGGACGTTGCTTTATTTATTCTGCTTTATCTTTAACCATTGTCTCCTTAGAGTGTTCTTAATATATTTGAGTTTTCCACCCAAAATTAAAATCCTCTTCCTTATCCTACATTCTCTCTTAAACTTCCTCTTTTCAATAAGACTTCTGAGACATGTAGTCTGCACCATCTTTTCGCTTTACTTCTCATTTCCTTGTTAGCCCAATACAGTTTGCTTTTCTACCCCACATCACAATACTGAAACTACTCATGGTGGTTTCCTGTGACCTAACTGCAAATTTTAGTGGATGTTTTTTATTTCATTCTTCCATTCAGTCAAAAATTAGTTGAGCACTTTATTCCAGGCTCTTGGAAATAAATTGATGAACAAAATAGATAGTCACTTATGCCTTCATGGGCTTGCATTTTAGAAGGTAGTAAACATGATGAGTAAATTAACTGTTACGAAAGATTAAAAGTATAGCTGGGTAAGTAGGAAAGGGATAGAGAGGATACAGGTTGCAGCACTAATAGGGTAGTCAGCATAGGCATCTATTTGAAGATGAGATTTAAAGAAAGACTTTGAAAACAGTAAGGGAATAGCCAAGTGGATATCTGGTGGAAGAGGCTTCTACACAAAAGGAATAGCTAGAGCAGTGATTTTCAAAATGTGGTTTCTGGAGACGGCATTATATGGGAACTTGATAGAAGCACAAATTCTCAGTTTCTACCTTAGATCTACTGAATTGGGAGCTCTGGAAATGAGGCCTAGTAATCTGTATTTAATCAGCTCTCCTATTGATTCTGTTACTTGCTGAAGTTTGAGAATTGCTGAACTAGAGAAATGACCATAATACAGAAGAATGCCTGACATGTTTGGGGAAGAACAAGGAGTCTTGTGCTAATACAGAAGACAGAGTGAGGGGAATGAATAATGGGAGAGAAGGGATTGGAAATGGCAGGAGGGGGTAAATCTTAAAGAGAGAGCCTTGTAAGAACTTTGAAATGGGAGCTCTTACAGGGTTTTGAGCAAAGGACTGACATAATCTGTGTTATATTTTTAAGCATAAAATATAATGCTTAAAAATGTCTCTGGCTGCATTGTTGAGAATATTCTATTGGGGGTAGACATCTCTACTATATTCAGTGATGGTTTTCTTACCTTGAAATTTTGGGATTTCTGCAATATTATACCCCTATCTGGATTTTAAAAATTAACTTCTGATTTTCCTTTTCTGTCTTTTGCTTGTTTTAAATAACTTTTCCTGGGTAATTTCTTAATTTGTCATGTACTCAATGTCCCATTCTCTTGGGGTATTCTCATTATTATGGTGTTAACTACCACCTATATGCTGATGACTTTAGCTCACATTAGAGTTTCAGTTGGTAATATTTTAATTACTATGTGACAAGAACAATGTTCATTGTGGAGGTTTTGAGTAAAAATTGAGATAATTTTTTTGTACAGACCTCTGACAGTGGTAGAACAATGTCTAGCTACCCATTTGATCAGTTTAAACCTGCGTTTATAATCTTTGTGTAAAGTTATATTTATTGTCTGAAATTTGTATTTATTTATTGAATTTATTGTAATTATTTTTAAGGTAGCAATCTAGTCATAAGGTACCTACTATGTTAATAGGTATTTGTTTCTATGTTACAGTAAAGGGAGGTGCTGCCATTTTGTATAGAGATCCTAATCAGCTATTAGATTTCTCATGACCTAATGAAACTCGTAAGTTTCTCATGTAGGAGAAAAATTTAGTGCTTTCTCTGTTTATTATTGGAAGGCTGCTTAATGTTTCCCTGTTTTTTTTGTCTGATAGTTATTACTATCTGTTGTTTTTAAAAGTATTTTTGTTATAATGGGATATATGCATTCCCCAGTATTACCACACTGCAAAATTGTGCAATAAAAACAATACGGTGTGTGGAGAAAGTGGGTTAGAGGAACAACAGTCAAAAACTTTGTCTGTGGCACATAAAAAAAAAGATAAGAATCAACAAAAAGTGATGGGACAGCTTTGCATATGAAATGGGGGAAAAAAAGTCTAAAATATTAAAGTAAACATGTGAGCTTTCAATAAAATAGACCTAAAGTATACCTGTGGAAGTGGAACGTTTGCTACTTAGGAGTTGTTATAAAGTAGAATAAGGAGTGTTACCTGAGATCAGACAGTAAATTGTAATACCAGATGTGGATGGATGTCGCTAACACACACACTGAACTTGAGTAGTTGATAGATACTTGAAATATATGGCTCAGATAACTTGGGTGCAGTTTTCTGCATTCTTAGTGTTTTCTCTGAGACAGATCACACATAAGTAAATGTAAAATTCATGTTATGTTCACATTCTTTTCTTTTCTTTCTTTTTTTTTTTTGAGACAAAGTCTAGCTCTGTCGCCCAGGCTGGAGTGCAGTGGTGTGATCTTGGCTCACTGCAACCTCCGCCTCCTGGTTCAAGTGATTCTCCTGCCTCAGCCTCCCAAGTAGGTGGAACTACAGGGGCACACCACTATGCCCAGCTACTTTTTTGTATTTTTAGTAGAGATGGAGTTTAATCATGTTGCCGAGGCTGGCTTTGAATCCTGAGCTCAGGTGATCCGCCGGGCCCCGCCTTTCAAAGTACTGGGTTTACACACATGAGCCACCATGCCTGGCCACTCAAATGATTTTCTAATGTATCATGTTGCAACTAATTCACATTTATAGAATAAGCCTTTTAACAGAATTCATTTGTCTTGAAATTTGGTCATTGCCTTCTCTTTGTTGACTGAGGTGCTTGATTAGTCATTTCTCTATTTATTGACTGTTGTATATTCTTTCACCAGTAGGTTCACTTGAGCAGTCAAATTAGGATGTTTGGAACACTGACAGGTGTGGTATTACGGTAAAAACACTAGGCTTAGGGTTAAGATCTAGTTTAAATCCTAGCTTTGCAACTTCAGTTTTGTCATCTCTTAAGGAAAGATACCGGAATTTTTAACATAATCTGTTTTAGCTATAAAAGTATCTCAACAGGATTGTAAATGTTCTATATCTTTATTATGTGATATGTAAAGCTGTTATAGATTAGCTAATTTACAAATGTAAGATTTTGTACACTGTTTTGTCAGTCATCTGGGCCCAAAGCTAGATTACTGGAAAAAAATGCTGGATGCACTCAATTTTATTGATATTTATGTTGCCTCTACTGATGGCTTTTCTAGATTGAATAAATAAAAGACCAATTCTCTAATGCATAAATCCAATACAATCTGCATACTTTGAGTTCGTCCCAATATAGAGGATTGGATTAATTTAATCATCATTATATTCTATCAGTGTGGATAATCCACTTGGTAATGAAGTGCTGTTGCTTGTTTCTATGCTTTATAAATTCTGTCCTTATTTGAAATGACTATTTCTAGTCCAGAAGGCATTTTATTAAAATGTGGTTTTATTTTAATATTTTGAATCATTTTACCTTATAACTTTCAGTATTGAGGCTAAGAAGTTTGTTCAGATTTTCATTCTCTTTAATGGTATTTTCTTTTGGTTGATAGACTGAGAAAATGAGACCCTTTAATGATATCTTTTAAAATAATTACCAGATATTATGTAAGATTATTTTGTTTTAGATTTTGGCTGTCTTTTAGAGTATTCAAAAGAAATTATTTTATTTTAAAGGATTGCAAGATAAAGAACAAAATTTAACAAGAAGAATTAGTACCTCAGATATTCTGTCTGAAAAGGTAAGATACTGCTTTGTGAGACTGTATCATCTCTGTAACACCCATTTTTGCATTGCTTTAATTTGTTCTTTCGTAAGGGAAAATCTGTCTTAGTTTTCACTCATTTACTTTCATCATTGCTGTAACTCCCTTTGGACATAAGCCTTAAAGATAAGAAATTCTGGAGCTACATCTTGTAGTCTCTTTTCCCTGAGTTCTGCAAATTATGTTTCATTAAAGTATTGTACATATTCATGCAGGATCTTTTTTTATCATTTGTTTTTTGAAACTTAATTTTGATTCAGATATTTTCTCTATTTCTTGTGGGTTATCCTATGTGGGTAAGCTTTGGAGTTAGATAGACCTTCACCTGATATCAAATTCTACCTCTGCTTCTTGTTAGCTGAGTGACCTTGTATAAACTATTTAGCCTTTTCTTGCTTCTATATTCTTTTCTATAAAATGAACTTAATGTCTTCTGTTATCTGGGTTGTTGTGAGGCTTCAGTAGAATGAAGTACAGAAACATCAAGCACTGTGTTTGATGTATAACAGGCACTCAGTAACCCAAGCCTTTTCAATTTGTTGAATTAGAGATCTGAAATAGCTGTAGTTTTTTCTTCTGAGATTTCAGTTGGTTTTCCTGCATAAATTGAAATGATTTAAGTAGCCTAGGAGCTTTAGGAAAAAGATGGCCCTTAATTTAGGAATGATAATATATAACATATACATACATTTTTTTAATACCCTCACAATAACCCTGTGAATCAAGTTGACATATATACATTTCGGAGATGAAGTAAGAATCATATGAGTAGATTAAGTGACTTGCCTAAAGTTACATAGGAACTAAGTGTCAGAGCAAGTAATTTAATGAGGTTGTCTGACTATTGAGAACTCATGAGCTTAGTTCTGTGCTCTTGCTGTTCAAGTAGCTACCTCACATAGCATATAGGTGGGTGACAGAATCAGTGGTTTCTTTCATTTCAAAGGGAGTAGTTGCAAAAAGTAATCAAAAGTCTCACTGGGTGTGGTGGCTTATGCCTGTAATCACAGCACTCTGGAAGGCTGAGGTGGGAGGATTGCTTTAGCTTGGGAGTTAGAGACCAGCCTGGGCAACATAGTGAGATCCCAAGTCGAAAAAAAGTAAATAATTAAAAAAAAAAAGAAAACAGAATTTTATCTCAATGGAATAGTGAGGATAGCTTTATTTTAGTTAAACTCTCTAGATGAGTACTGTTTAATAGAATTTTCTACATTAATGGAAATGTTTTATAGCTGTACTCTCCAATATGGTAGCTATTAGCTACATGTGGCTGTGAAGAACTTGAAAAGTGATTAGGGTGGCTTAGGTACAAATTTTTAAATTCAGTTTTAGTCATTTTAAATTCACATAGCCACATGTGGCTCATTGTTACCATGTTGAATAGCACAGCTCTAGAATTTCAGTATTAAGCAATAGAATTTGATATGTTTAAATGACTTAAAATTTAAAAAAGAATCATGATAATTTTAAAGTTATTGCTTACTTGTACTTATCAACAGTAGAAAGGGTAACTATCCTGGTTTGGTTAAACTGAAGTACTGAAGTGTATGATAGTAGTTTAGGGCTTATAGTAGTTCATATTCAGGTGAAATCATTAGTTAGTATCCTCTATTTTCTTTATGTTTAACAACAGAAATAATTTAATTGGATTTGAGGAGAAAATATAATTACAATTTGCCTATATGAAAAAGTTATTAGATAAGTAGGTCTTAACCTTTTGGAATCTTTTTCGACTCTTCCTTTCCCTTCTACGCACATACATAAAGAAAAAACAGTGTTTTATGTTTAACTTTAGGGGTGGGGAAGCCAAAGGAATCCCCCTACCCTTTATTAAAATCCATGGACTCAATTTAATTAAGAACCTCTAGGGAGCCTGACATTTTTCAGTTTTATTTTTTCTATAATGTAGAGAATAGATTAATTTTTAAAACTATTTCAAAAGTGAAATGCAAAAATTAAGTTATCTAATTGGAAAAAAGTTATCAGACATCTGCTTTTAACATTATTGTCCTGTTTTAGCTTTCCTGAATAAAATTCTTGTGTGTTCAAAAATATTTAAAATATTCAGATAAATATCTGTAGCTTAGAACACATAGCAGTCAGCTATAAAAAAAATCTCTGTAGATTTTTCCCTTCAATAGTAATTTATAGAATTAAAAAATATACACAGTAAAAGAAAATCTGTAAGTTTGATTCTTGATATTCAGTGTGTCTGTTCTGTTACTTGAGAGGCTAGCAGATCACATGACCATGGAACCACTTCTGCTTTTCTTACCTCTCCTGGGTCTTGATTTCTTCCTTGCATTTGTTGCCATCAAATGTTTATTCTTTTAGATTTGGGAAGCCCTTTTAAATATTAGTTAATAACTCTTTTATTTTTTGCATTATCCTATTCTATCAGTTGTACTACCTCACCAACCCTACATTACATATATACACATACCTTCTGCACACTCATCTTCTATTCATATTTTGGGAGTCTTGGGCTATGGGAAGTAAATTAGTTTACTTATTTTATCTGTATTTGCCTTGTCCTATTTGCTTCCAAACTTTAAATTTTTATCTTACAAAGGCTTTGACTGGATGAAATGTATAAGTAATAGAATTTAAAATTTTAAACTCTTTCTTTTTTCTTTTAAGAAACTTGGTGAAGATGAAGAGGAGTTGTCTGAATTACAGCTTCGCCTTTTGGCTCTTCAGTCAGCCAGTAAAAAATGGCAACAAAAAGAACAGCAGGTGATGAAAGAAAGCAAAGAAAAGTTGACTAAGACGAAAACTGTGCAGCAAAAAGTTAAAACAAGTACAAAAACACATTCGGCCAAAAAAGTTAGCACTACAGGTGATCATTTCTGCTATTTCTGTTAAATGCTTTTTTTTTTTTGAGACAGAGTCTCATAATTCTCCTGCCTCAGCCTCCCAAGAAGCTGGGATTATAGGTGCTTGGCACCAAGCCCAGCTAATGTTTGTATTTTTAGTAGAGATGGAGTTTCACCATGTTGGTCAGACTGGTCTCTAACTCCTGACCTCAGGTGATCCGCCCACCTCAGCCTCCTAAAGTGCTGGGTTTACAGTTGTGAGCCACCACGCCCAGCCTGTTAAATTCTCTTGGTCGAATTCACATATAAGTATAGTTTTGAGATTTTAATTCATTGTTTTGAGTTTGGGAAATTATAGGGCCCTAAAATGGAGGATAATCTTGTATAAACAACTTAAGAGGAGCATCATCATTGATGAATCAATAATGAAAATATTTTTTAAGACTCTTTTTTTCTTTTATCTCCTAATAGTTACTGATGTTTATGTATTTTTCATTTAAAGCTAAACAAGCATTGAGGAAGCAGCAAACAAAGGCATGGAAGAAACTACAACAACAAAAAGAACAGGAAAGACAGAAAGAAGAGGATCAGCGGAAACAAGCTGAAGAAGAAGAGAGACGGAAAAGAGAGGAAGAAATCAGAAAAATTCGAGATCTCTCAAATCAGGAAGAACAGTACAATCGATTCATGAAATTGGTTGGTGGCAAGAGAAGATCAAGAAGTAAAGTAAGAAATACAAAAAAATAAAATCAAAACATTACTCTTAAGTGTCCTTAAAGTCTTATTTCATAGATTCAGTCAAATAAGAGAGCTTATTATATAAATAACTCAAGGGAAAAAGGAAGGTAGGTTATAATTGGGAAAGCATCTTTTGTAGTTGTAGGTATTAGAAGTAGAAGTGAAGGCTAAAATTATAAACAGAGACTGCTTTTAGCTTATCATTTTCTATTTAGATGAAAGGAGGATTACTAAATTGTGGTGAAAACTTATTCTGAAAATGGCTATTTCTTAAGTGCAAGAATTTCATTAGTTTTTCATTGTTCGTAATGTAGATTTAGAAGTGTGTCATGACTAATTATGGACTATTTTAATAAATGTTAAATCATATAGTAATAACCTTAGTGCATGTGGCTATTTTGTATTTAGTGGTCAAACATTTGTTGAACATTTCCTATGTATACGATCACACTCGTAATCCTCTCTTTTTCTCTCTCCCTTCTTTTACCCTCTCCACCCAAAAAGAGTACACTTGAGAATGTATTAATGAAGAGTAGAGGGATATTAAAGAGTAAATTATTTCATTGGAGTTCGATTTGCTTAAGCAAGGAATATTATAAATATTTATACATTGAACTATTGAACGTTTCTTCTCTCTCTTTTTTTTTTTTTTTTTGAGTTGGAATCTTGGTCTTGTCTCCCAGGCTGGAGTGCAGTGGCACGATCTCGGCTCACTGCAACCTCCATCTCTTGGGTTCAAGCGATACTCCTGCCTCAGCCTCCTGAGTTGCTGGGATTACAGGTGTCCGCCACCTCGCCTGGCTAATTTTTTTGTATTTTTAGTACAGACGGGGTTTTGCCATGTTGGCCAGGCTGGCCTTGAACTCCTGACAGCGTGAGCCACCACACCCAGCCAATAGAATCTTTTTCTGGAGATAAATATGGTATTATAGGCACATTACTCTTTACTTCCTTCTCGAGAGGTTTTGCTAGTTTTTAATTATATACTGTCTCTGAGTGAAACATAAAACTAAAAAGGAACAACACAAAAAAGAATGACACACAATAGATAAACACATTTAGCCAGAATTTATAGTTTTCAGGTATCATTTACTCATAATTTAAATGTTTTTGAATTTTTGGGGAAATATTCTATATATATTCTTGATGACATAAAACTTGCATATATTCCTCTAGTTTCTTAATCATGCAGAAGTCATAAGTGTATAAGAGTTTGGTGTCATTTTATACAGGGAGAGCTAATTATTTAGTGGCTCAACTAACAATAAGGGATTTCGTCTGTATAGCTAGTACTTTGGAAATTCCATTTTCTATCTGGTGATTCAGTTATAAAATGTCAACCAGTGTAGCTGCCATTTAAATGGAATTTCCCAAAGATGTGATAGGCACATCTAACTGAATCACCATGATTTTTGATACTGTTCCCCAGAAGATAACTATCAGTTCTTTTGTGATATGTGACCTAAGACAGAAAATGGTGTGAAACTAAAAAAAAATGTTGTATACTTTAGTCTTCAGATCCTGACCTGAGGCGATCCTTAGATAAGCAACCTACTGATAGTGGAGGAGGCATTTATCAGTATGATAACTATGAAGAAGTTGCTATGGATACAGATAGTGAAACCAATTCTCCAGGTATGAGCCCAAACTTGAAACCTTTGTGTATTTACATGTATTAAATAGAGAATGGTCATTATGCTACTCAAAACCTTGAAAGAAATGTGTAATGAAAGTGAGATTTGCTGATGAACTGTGTGATGATAGACATTATTTGTTGTTGTAAATACTTAGAGAGCAAACCTCAAGTAAGTAATATTAACCTTTATTTCAGAGTGTTTCTAGATAGCCTGTAAATTAAATAAATAGGTAAATAATTGTTTAAACTCTGTTAATTATTTGCTCTAGAAAGTGAAGATTGGGCTGACTGCAGTGGTTCACGCCTGTAATCCCGGTACTTTGGAATGCTGAGGCAGGCAGATGGCTTGAGGCCAGGAGTTGGAGAGCAGCCTGGCTAACATGGCGAAACCTTGTCTCTACTAAAAATACAAAAATTAGCTGGGTATAGTGGTGTGCGCCCGAAATCCCAGCTTCTTGGGAGGCTAAGGCATGAGAATTGCTTGAACCCAGGAGGAAGTTACAGTGAGCTGACATAGTACCACTGCACTCCAGCCTGAGTGACAGAGCAAGATTCTGTCTCAAAATATAAAAAGTGAAGAATGGGAAAGATGAGAACACTACTTTTAGAAAAACAACAAACTCTTGATCTTTATATCCAAGATTCTTTCTGCTTTGAAGAACAAAAGACCTTTTTTGCTGTTTGGCTTCTGGTCTCTTTCTAGTGTGATAATTTGTTAGGAATTTTGAGATAGAAAGTGATACTAGTCGCATCTCAAGAAAGACTGATTAGAATTGGTCAGGGGTGTACTCTGCTTTAGGTTACATACTGTAGAATCTGACTTAACTTTGAGGGCTAGAGACTTGATTTTGTTGGTATTCAGGGGTGATTGGCTGTGAGAGACCTATTCCTTCACAAATAATTTAAAACGTAATACTGAGGTGAAAGTGGAATGCAGTTGGCATTCCAGAAACTGGAGAATTTGGAAGAACACATCATCAGTGTAGTTCTCCCTGTAGTCACATGGTGAGACCAAATCAAAACTAGAATCCTACTTTGGTGTATCTAGATTAGAGACTAAACAATATGTGTTATTTGGCTAGTGTTTATCAAAATGCTCATTTTTCAGGTTGTTTTAAGCTGGTGTTTGATAGTCTTACATTATATTATGTTTTTAGATCATAATTTGCTGTGGTCAATCTTTAATTTTCTTATTTTCAGATTCTTGGAGATGATTCATTGTAATTCCCAAGTATTAACAGTATTATTTAAATACTGTGTTTCTATAAAATAACTTTATGATCTATGCTTTTTAAATGATCTTGTAAAACATTATATAGAGAATGTGTTCTGTACGCAGCTTTGTCAAATTTGAATTTTTTGTGACATTAACTGCAGATACATATATTTTTTCCATTTTATTCTCAAATTTTGCCAACACAGACATACTTGAAGAAATGTGCATTAAACAAATATTTTAATTCACTTTATCTTATATTTTTTAAAAAATGTTTTCCATATTGAGTTTTTCCCTTAGAGGGGAACAAAAAAACAAAAACAAGATAATTCAAATACTGTTGAGGAACCAGTTTAGGATCTTAGGTGTCAGGCAGTTCAAATTGCCAAAAGATTTTTGTTTTTCACCAGGAGGCCACAATGACAGAACAATTTAAAAATTAGAACACTAAAATGATGGAGTGGTCCCAGTAGCTGCCCCTGGCTAGCAGGAGCACACAGTGCCACCAAGGCAAAGGCCAGGACCAGAGGCAGTGGGTGTCCCAGTGCCAGCCTGTCCATCCCTGTAATGAAAGCCGAGCAGGAACTGCAGCTGCATGGCCTTGGGGGCGGGTAGACTTGTGGAAAGCCAGGCTCTGAGGCTGCAAACACCTTGAGGACCACTGGTGGTCCTAGAGCAGGTGGAGCCTGTATCTGCATCTCTGTTCCAACCAGCCACCTGGCACAGGGCTAGACCTACATTCTGGTCTCTGCATCTTGATCTGGGCTGGGGCTTGTCCACCTGGTCATTCTGGCCAGTGTTCACACTGTAAGCCAATTACAGGTTGTGTCAACTTCTTTCCTGTGTTAAAAACAAGAATGGCTGGACGTGGTGGCTTACACTTGTAATCCCAGCACTTTGGGAGGCCGAGACGGGTTGATCACTTGAAGTCAACAGTTTGAAACCAGCCTGGGCAACATGGTGAAACCCTGTCTCTACTAAAAATACAAAAATTAGCCAGGAGTGTTGGCTTGCTCCTGTAGTCCCACCTACTTGAGAGCCTGCGGCAGGAGAATCACTTGAACCTGGAAGGTGGAGGATGCAGTGAGCTGAGATCATGCCACTCCACTCTAGCCTGGGCACTGAGCTAGATGCTGTCTCAAAAATAAATAAATAACAAGAAATCTTGACACTGAATCAGGAGCACAATAAAAGTGCCTACTGTTACTACTATTAACTGAATCAAACACCAGCAAACACTTCCCTAGTCCTTTGTCCTCCTGGATGGTCCTGACACGGTGGGTAGATGAACCAGCACATAGTGGTCTTCCATCTTTCCTACCACTAGTTTCTAAAACTCATGAATGAAGGTTGCTCTTGCTGAGGGCACCCTCTACCTTCCCACTGTCCTTTCAGACCCCCTAGTGGCCAGCCCAACACAAAGGTTAGAAAGTTCTGAGAAGCTTCTCCTGACACCTGGCAGTGAATCAGGGCTGGATAAATCTGGATGTGGACAGTGTGGCCTGGAGGGCTTTCCTCAGAGACCACTGCACTCACTAGGTCCACCTTCTCTTCCAGTAACTAGGAAGGGAAAACATGCCAAGTCCACAAAATAAGAGCACCATCAAGTGTCAGACTATTAAACATTCAAATGTTCATGGGACAGAACACTGAATAAACATCGCCTCTTCTCTCTGCCACCTAATGACACAAATGTGACACAGCAGCCACATCCACAGCGCCGTGTAAAATGTTCCAAAGATTAGTGTGTATTCAGATGATCTCATTTGGGCCTCAAGTCAGCCCCATGTAAGGCATGTGAGTAATATCTGTATTTACCTGTGAGACCTGGGATAAAGAAGAAGTGTTAGATTTTTTCTAAGATTATATAGTTAGTGGATAGGGTAGTAAGAGTAGTCTTTGAAACTGCTATATTTCAGTGAGTCTAACAAGTCATTGAAGATAAAATACACAGTTATTTTTATCTGCTACCAAGGAAGAAAAATGCTGAGATGCATCAGTTGTAATTATTTTAAATTAAAATGTGAAAAAATGTGCACCTTATTGATTAAATACACTAATTCTTCTTATTCCTAGTTTTATTTGCTTTCTACACAGCTTATATAGTCCATTTCCTCAACTTTCACTCCACAAGAAGGGAATAATGAAGTCACCACATCATGGTTTTCCTTTGGCTAAGGCACTTTGGCAGGATTCAGGGGAATTTTTTGTTTCATTATTTCTTAAAAAGTTTGCTTGTGTTTGTTTTTGTTTTTTAAAGTATGCTTTTAGCCTTTCCTGCTCTCTTCCCTTATATCATCATTAGGTTAAAAGTGGAACAAAGTGAGAATTTTGAGGGACTGATTGTTTAAAGTGAATGGCTGACTTTATGATGATATGACAATTTAAATGGCTGGAGGTGGACTCATGAGGGTTAAAGATTTTATCAGAGGTTGATAAAGTCTAATTTGCACTCCACCTAGATGTATTTCTTTAAACATAACATAAATTTAATATATTCCTGATGGGTATTTCTGTTACTAAACTCTTAACACAAATTTTTTTTATAGCTCCTTCACCAGTGCAATCATCATTTTTCTCTGAATGTTCATTGGGATATTTTTCTCCAGCAACATCTCTTTCTTTGCCTCCACCACCTCAGGTTTCTGTAAGTCAGAGTTGATTTCTAAGAAAATTATTTTGTCTGGTCTTTCTAATTTGTTTTTAAAAATGAATGGTTAGGTTTGAAGAGGGCTTAAAAAATCAGAACTGCTTATCAGAATTAATAGCAGTGAAATATGTAGAATAAATAGTTGATTATACCAGCAAACTATCCATTTGGTAGATTTTTTTCATAGCCAATTTTTAATTTCATGCTGACTTTTCTGTACCTATCATGATTCCTTCTTCTCTTTACTCTCAACTAGTAGCTACCTAGAAAATTCATTCAACTCTCAACTGGTAGCTACCCAGAAAATGTATTCAAAAACAGACATTATCTACTGTTTTGGTCTATCTCTTTTTTAAGGAATTGGGATTTACCTGTGTTAGGGTGCTTCTAAAAATTAATACTCTCCTTTCTCTTCTTTTCAGAAAAATGGTTATTTTTAACTTGACAATCCAGCAAAAGAAAAGCATTGCCTATGAAGTTAATTTATTTTTCCCTGTCTTCTTAAAAGAAGTACCAATCTTCCCGCTAAAAACAAAACAAAACAAAGACACAAAAACAATAAAAGGAAAAGGAAAAAAAGGAAGTAGGGGATCACACATTAAAAGTTTTGAAGTTATTTTTAGATTGAGAGGGCCTAGAAATCAAATGGAGTATCTCTTAGTGTAAGAGGGAATCTTTCCATTTCAGGAAAGATGTCTAGTGTCTCTCTAGAACATACATGATGAGGAGAATGTTAGAGCCAATGATGAGAGAAAAAAAAATTTTCTTTGTTGTAATATTTTCTTTTGGGAAATGAATAAATGAACTAAATTCGGACAGAAATACTGGAAGATCTTTGATGCAAACACACAACCGAATTCAGGGATTTGTGTAAAATTAGTTTCCTTTACAGATATTCTCTAAGAAGCCATTTAAGAGAGTAGTGGTGACTCTTCTTGATACTTAATTAGGTATCTCTGGTACTCTGAACTGTTATTCACAGAATCCCTTGATTTCTACTTTTTATTTTTTACTGAAATATTATGTCTTGGGTTTCAGTATCTCTGCTTGCTTTCAGGTAGTCATCTAGAAGGAAAGACTGTATAGTTTGCTATCTGTATCTTCTAGAATGCTAAATGGGTATAAGAATGGGAACAGAGAATTTTCTATAATTTTCCTTGAAGTTAATATTTCCAATATTGATTTTTTAATTGCAAAATTAACACTTTGTGGTTGGTTATTGATTTCTGGGTTTGTTTTGAGGTTAACATATACTTAGATTACTATACTTACAGCTAAAATCAGAATATAAAGTTTTTTTTTTTTAATATTGCTGCAGAGATAAACATTTGAGTTGATAAAAGTTGTGTTGTAATTATTTGTTTATTTTAAAAAAATAGTCTCTGCCACCCTTGAGCCAGCCTTATGTGGAAGGCTTGTGTGTTTCTCTTGAACCTCTACCTCCTCTACCACCATTACCACCTCTTCCACCTGAAGATCCAGAACAGCCTCCGAAACCACCTTTTGCAGATGAGGAAGAGGAGGAAGAAATGCTGCTTCGAGAAGAGCTACTTAAATCTCTAGCAAGTAAAAGAGCTTTTAAGCCAGAGGTAATTTAGGTACCTGAACCTCTAGGTGGTGCTCTTGAGCTTAGCTTAGCTTAGGGTAGTCCTACTTTTTTCTGGTTACTTGGAATTCACTGGGGTTTTCAGCAAAGTAGGGATAATTCTAACATGCTCAAGGTTTTTAAAGGTGGCAGAAATTTATTTTTATTAGGAATGTTTCATATCTGTCTCTTCCTTATATAGGAAACATCCAGTAATAGTGACCCACCTTCACCTCCAGTTCTGAACAATTCACATCCTGTGCCAAGAAGCAATCTATCAATAGTCAGTATTAACACAGTGTCTCAGCCTAGGATACAGAATCCAAAGTTTCACAGAGGACCTCGTCTTCCACGAACTGTGATCTCGGTAAAAACAAAAATTTAATGCTACTTTTATTCAAACAGTTGTGAGAAATTTCTATAAAGTTTTACTGTCCTGTTTCCTACACCTTGGTTTATTTATATACACACATATATTCACATATAAATGCAAAAAAATTATTTTTTTAATGTATTAATGATAAAATGAGAGCAACACCTTCACTTGAAAACTGGTAGCATTTGGTGATAATGTGTTGGAGGAAGTATCATCTTCATCAGAGTGATATACTTTTCAACTTTTTTTTCTATAGAAATTGGCTCATTCAGATTTTCTATCTTTGTTTGGAGTAAGAATTTTAACAAATTGTATGTTTTTTATTTCTCCCATCTCTTTGTATACTTTGTGTATGTTTTCCAATCAGTGATTACACTGTGGTGGAAGGAATTATTTATGATGTTTATTAAGGAGGTTGAAATGATAGTTTCTTTCTATCTTGTTTTCTAATGACCTCAAAGTAAAATAAATAGAACAAAGCCAAGTTGAAATCTTGCCTCTGTTAGGTAAGCCAGTTTTGGCAATTTACCCTCTGTATGTATTCACAAAGTACAGAAATTTGATAATTATTACATAAAATTAACAAAATAATTTTTCTTTAGTTTTAAAAGAGTTAATTGAAATGGTATTATGGTTCTTTATATAGAAAGTTAGAGAAAAAATTTTAATGAGGAGAGTAATTATGGCATAGGAAGACTTAAAGAATAGACAACATATTATGTCTCTGGCATATAACCAGTATTGGTGGACACAATGAATTCTGTAATGCAACTAGAAGGAGCCATAGACTGTCTACTTGGAGCCCATTATTTTTGTGGATTGAAATTCAAAGAAGTTAAATGACATCCTTTTGTTATCACGAGTAATAAATATATTATCTTTGCAGCTTCCAAAGCATAAATCAGTGGTTGTAACACTAAATGATTCAGATGATAGTGAATCTGATGGAGAGGCTTCCAAGTCAACAAATAGTGTTTTTGGTGGATTAGAGTCCATGATTAAAGAAGCAAGACGAACTGCTGAGGTAAGTACAGTAATTAACGGTGGAAAGAAAGATGACCTGTTGACAGTCATTAAAGTCTTTTTCTGAAAAATTAAATGATAGAGTTACAGATGTTTAATAACATTGATTCGTGGAAATATTTTAAGTATTTGTGCTATTAGGACTTTATATAATGAAGCATGTGTCAATGTAGATTGATTTAATATTAAAAGTTGCCATTATTTGTGTTTCCTATTAAGTATTCCCTTTTTAATAGGGATAATTGTTCTGTGTAGTGAGGAGACTGTTGTTTTAGAATTGTGTTGTTACCAGAAAACAATTTTTATTAAAATATATAATAAGTACAACTTTTATCCTTTCTTCCCTATTGTAATACTTGTTTAGCTATGATTTAATTCAGTTTTTTCAGACTGTAGATCTTGACTCCTCAGTATTGTATGCAGTTTAATAGTTAACAGCCAGCATTGTTTTAGAAAAAAGAATAGAAAATGACATTCAGGCATTTCTAAATAAATTCAGTATGCACTGGGTTGCAATGTAGAATATAAATCTTAGTATAGAATTTTTGAAAGCTGATAATCTAGTTGACTTCAAATGTATTTTTTTAGCAAGCTTCAAAACCAAAAGTACCTCCAAAATCTGAAAAAGAAAATGATCCTTTGCGAACACCCGAGGCTTTGCCTGAAGAAAAGAAGATTGAATATAGATTGTTAAAGGAAGAGATTGCCAAGTAAGTGTAATTTTATTTAATTAACATTAAAGGTATGTGATGTGTTCAGAACTTCTCTAATAGAGTTTATTGGCACTGGGAAGTGAGTTTTATCCAAGATACAGAGTTAATGTTTTATAACCCACCCAGAAGAGGGAGCTGGATGGTCATATATAGACTTGAATAGAGTGATGTGCTGAGACATAATCAGCTCAGAAAAAAGACGAAAACACTCAAAGAGAAGAACTCCACTATCAACTTTGAATGCTAACTTGGCTCATGCACATTGGTCATCATCTTTATTATTAGTTGATGTGCTTAATATTGTTACTGCATGAAATAGAATATACTTTAAAAATAGTTTTAAGTTTATTCTTGGGTGTAATGCATATATCCTTTTTTGATTATTTTAGTCGTGAGAAACAGCGTTTGATTAAATCAGATCAGTTGAAGACAAGTTCGTCATCCCCAGCAAACTCTGATGTGGAAATTGATGGTATTGGCAGGATAGCAATGGTTACTAAGCAGGTTACAGATGCAGAAGCAAAACTGAAAAAACATAGGTGAGTCTTGTTATCTTCACATATCTAATTGTTCCTGTGGTAGAGAAATATATATTTGGGTATATATCATTAATAAGCATACTATAGGATTATACATTTTCTCACTTAAACTTCTACGAATTATCGAGTTTTTATCATTTTGTTGAATGGCATATTTACATAGAGTAATGAAATTAATGTTTAAATAAAAACACCAGCCAGACGCGATGGCTCACTCCTGTAATCACAGCACTTTGGGAGACAGAGGCGGGTGGATCACTTGAGGTCAGGAGTTCAAGACCAGCCTGGCCAACTGGTGAAACCCCATCTCTACTAAAAATACAAAAAAAAATAAAATTAGCTGGGCATGGTGGTGCATGCCTGTAATCCTAACTACTTGGGAGGGTGAGGCAGGAGAATCGCTTGAACTGGGGAGATGGGCTCCCATTGCGCCTGGCTCAACATGAATATTTACCATAAGTTTTCAATAGTAATTCACATTACCTCAAGCTTAAATATTTTTTTAAAAAATCAGACACATAGTTACTGTTATCAATATAGCGGTATCAATTTAAAAAGCTATGTGATTAATATAAAAATATTCATCACTTTAAATTCTTATCTGTGTCTCATCATAGATGCAGTTTTAAAAATTGTGCTAATACTTTGAACATTTTTTTATTCTGACAGTGTCAGTCTGCCCTTGTAGGGAAATATTAAGAATTTTGTTATTTCTCATTTAGGATTCTCTTGATGAAAGATGAATCTGTTTTAAAGAATCTAGTGCAGCAAGAAGCTAAGAAGAAAGAATCTGTTAGAAATGCTGAAGCGAAGATCATAAAACTTACAGAACAGCTTCAAGCAACTGAAAAAATTCTGAATGTTAACAGAATGTTTTTGAAGAAGCTTCAGGAACAAGTAATTATTTTAAATTAAAATACTGTAGTCTCCCATTCACTACACATTTTTTTAGGCTGAATTTTCTGGAAGACAAAGAAACCCCCATATACTAAAGCCAGCAAAATATGTGTAACCTATAGTTCTCGTTGAGAAATAATATTGGAATATTTTTATTTTCAGTTGAATGCTCTGAAGCTGCAGTGTTTGAGAAGAAGAAGTTTCCTGCTTTAAGGTTTTCATTTACATTTTCAGGATTATTCTGTATTTTCAGATTCACAGAGTTCAACAGCGTGTTACAATTAAGAAAGCTTTGACTCTAAAATATGGAGAAGAGCTTGCTCGGGCAAAGGCAGTGGCTAGTAAAGAAATAGGAAAACGTAAGCTGGAACAAGATCGCCTTGGGGTGAGGTTTTTATAGAAATGTTTTACTTTTGGAAAGCAGAAAGTTTTTATGATAGTTTTGAGGGTAAGATGTATATGTCAAGTAACTCTTTGCCATAAATTCCAACGGATTAAGATTAAAGCTTTGTTTTTAAATGGCATCCACATTTTTGGATGCCTGCTTTTTTATTTTGTCTTGACTTTGTTTTTTTCATAAGTCATAGATTAGCTAGCAAAACTGTTGGCTACTTATTTATGTTCAACTCTATGTTATTCTCTAAATTGATATAGTTTTATAACTTTGGCATTGTATGGTGGGGATAGCACAATTATTTTACCAAAAGTTGTTTATAAAATCACAGTGATATAAAATATTTATATCATTTTTCTCCCTTAGCCAAACAAAATGATGAGACTGGACAGTTCTCCAGTATCAAGTCCAAGAAAGCATTCAGCAGAACTAATTGCTATGGAGAAAAGACGGTTACAAAAGCTGGAATATGAATATGCCCTGAAAATTCAAAAATTAAAAGAAGCCCGGGCCCTTAAAGCAAAGGAACAACAAAATATCTCTCCAGTTGTGGAAGAGGAACCTGAATTTTCTTTACCTCAACCTTCACTTCATGATCTGACACAAGATAAATTAACCCTGGATACTGAAGAAAATGATGTTGATGATGAAATTTTGTCTGGTTCAAATAGAGAGCGAAGAAGATCCTTTTTAGAATCCAATTTTACTAAACCTAACCTTAAGCACACTGATACCACTAACAAAGAATGCATAAATAAACTTAATAAAAATACAGTAGAAAAACCAGAACTTTTCCTAGGGTTAAAAATTGGTGAATTGCAAAAATTATATTCAAAAGCTGATAGCCTAAAACAACTGATTTTAAAAACCACCACAGGCATTACAGAGATTTTGCATGGTCAGGTAATGGAACATTTTGTATTTTCTATAAAATCTGGAATTCACCCCAGCCTTATTTGCCTTACAGAATTACTTTCTTTTGCAGGAGATTTCTGTAGATGTGGATTTTGTCACAGCACAGAGTAAAACAATGGAAGTGAAGCCATGTCCTTTTAGACCCTACCATAGTCCTCTTCTAGTTTTTAAGTCTTACAGGTATAAAATATAAAAGAAAAATTCAGTAAGCTTAAATTTCAGGATTTCTCTTTGGTTTTTAACATTTTACCTTGGATATTTGATGATAATGAAAAAGCAGTTGAATTGTTGTTACTGATAACCAGACGTATCTGTTTAAAGAACATAAAAATTAAGTGTTCTGCTGTTGGACTCAAACCACACTCTATGGCTTTTTTTTTTTTTTTTTGGCGATGGAGTCTTGCTCTGTAGCCAGGCTGGAGTACAGTCTCGGCTCTCTCTGCCTCCCGTTAAATCACACTCTTGAATTTGTCAATTCTTATCAAATTCCAGTTTCTAGCTATTGGTAGATATGTGGAGAATTTTGGATTTCTGTTTGTTAGGGATT